>WBNO01017581.1:0-41333 GCA_013400575.1 Peucedramus taeniatus | reverse complement strand
TATATATATATATACACTTTTTTTTAATTAGTTTTTTTATCATAAGCCAGAATCTGAATTTCAGCAGTCTGTTGAGACAGTTTAGGCTAAGGAAAAATCAAAAGATAAAGACCTCTGTTAGTTACTGCAATATCTGAGCTTGTAAGATTTTTTAATGGTACTTAATTTATTGATATAATGAAAACAATACCTCTAGTATTATCAATATTGTTTATGTAAGCTATATCATCTAATGTCTATATTATCTAATATACACACACACATATATATATATATACACACATTCTCATAATTTCCATTTAGAAAGCAAACATCATCACCAGAGGGTTTGACTTTAAAATATGTAGTATTTAACAAATAAAATTATTTTTTAAAAAGTAAATCAGAGATTTATTTCTCCATACCATTCAAAGCACTTCAAAGTAATGAAAAAATTTCTATAAAAGGGATTAAAATTGTTATACAACAAAAGGTGTACGAATGTGTCCAACTCTCTGGGACTGATATCCTCTTGATTTTTTTTACACTATTTAGTAGAGATAAGAATGCTAAAATGTTATAGAGCCGAGCAATATAATTGAGTGTTGTTTCAGATTTTATTTTGGTCCCAATAATCACAGGACTATTGAAGCTGTTGCTAATACTCTATATATTTATTCTGGTCCTTTCCAGAGAAAACCTGCTTCACTGTAGAGGCAGACAGGTGAATTTCATACCCCAAGCTGCTAAGAAGGAAATCAGCATATTATGGCAAAATGTTAGTAGCTGTTGTGAACAGCCAGATTTTAAACATCAGCTGATGAGAAGCACCCCTAGCCAGCTGCCCTTACTGTGACTTTGAGGTACAGTGACAACATGAACAGATTGATTCACCCCAGCTGATGTTTCCAGCCTACCATGTCAGACAAACATCCCCATGTAGTCATCACCACCAAGAAAAGAATAATTATCTCTCTACCTGCTTTAATAAAACTGAAAGCTACACTTGTGACCATTTGCAGAAAGGGGAAAGAGGAATAAATATTTCATGTCACTATTGGTGTCTTCTTTTCCCTGCTCCACTGAAAATAGCAAACAGAGAAATAAACAAAAACCCAACCACACCAGCTCAGCATCAAAGAAAAGCCCATTTGATCTCCAGAACTGACCAGTTACCCTTTTCCATATTCCTGCCAACAGCATCTTCTACCCAAAAACGCTGGGTCACCCGAACTGGGAATGCAGAACAAAGTTAGACAAAAAGGTTATGTGAAAAGTCATGAGAAAGGAGTTTATACAAAATGTTTAAGAATGGAATAAAACTAAAACCCAAAAGAATAAAGTCAAACTGGGCAGCACTGAAGTAAGATAAACAAGAAGAAAAAATATTTAGGTAAGTAGTTCTGACTTGGATAGCATATTTGGAATGTAAAATTTTTTAGAGGACAGTTGTACCATTTTATTTCTAAAAAAATTATTATTGTAAATACTGAGATATTGTTAGCAAAATGTCTTCTTTTTCATTTGTATGGGACAAAGGAGTCTGGCAACAAATTCATATCTGCTGATTGGAATTTGGACTTTACTGATGTGCTAGGTATTGTGTATTCATTAATGCCTCTTACATACTATTGCATCATAACTACCCCTATGCCAACAATTTATGCATGGGAAAAATGCAGTTGTCTAGACTGAGTCTTTCTTCTTGGGTTTCAGCTTGTATCAGCACAAAAAAAAAAAAAAGAAAAAAAAAGAGAAAGTGCTAATTATTTCTTGACACTTAATGAAAATTTGTTGTACAATAGCCTAAGTCTTGGACATTCAGTTCCTCCTTCCCAGTCATTAATACTCAGCAGGGTTCAGTGTTTTTTCTGATCAGGTAAGCAAAACACATCATTTTCAATTAAATTGTGAGACTTTATAACTGTAATTGATGTGTTCCCAAGTTTTAGCTTATTTCACCTTTTGGCAACTGTTACTCCAAGTGTCTCATCCATTCTGCAGTACTGATGTCTGCTATCAGTAGCTACTATTTCTGAAATTAATCAGTACCCTACATTTTTAAAAAATTGCTGGTAATATTGCCAGTGGCTTATCATGAATAATCATCCCCTCTGACATGACAAAGTAGCTCTAACAGGAAAGCTATTACTTTGAAACAAATTGTAGTGCATTGAAATATCCCCAGTAGTAAAGAATCTCAACAGTACTAAAGCTTGTTCAATTTAATCCAATGAGGAGAGAAACCTTTGTGTCTTTCTCAGGTCATATTCTTTTTATTAAACATCAGATAATAGCAGTGTCTAATCTAACAAAATTTTCAGGAGGGAGTCACTTTTTTTTTTTTTTTTTTTTTTACTTTGATTTATATTTTGGCATTAAAAAATAAGCATTGGATCGTCTTAGTATGAATATTAGGGTCCTCACCTCTTTTTAATGGTATTTTCTTTCCCTAAACCAAAGATATGTTATTATTAGTTACTGATTCTCTACTTCTTTGCAGCAAAGGCAAATGTCTGTTTATTAGAGAGCAAATATGAATACAAAGACGGCTTTTTTCATGGGAAACATTTTTAAAATACTTGATTTCTGTATATATGTATGTGTGTGAATGTAAGAAAGAAAGAGAAAGAAAAAGAGAGGAAAGAAAGAAAGAAAGAAAGAAGAAAGAAAGAAAGAAAGAAAGAGAGAAAGAAAGAAAGAAAGAAAGAGAGAAAGAAAGAAAGAAAGAAAGAGAGAAAGAAAGAAAGAAAGAAAGAGAGAAAGAAAGAAAGAAAGAAAGAGAGAAAGAAAGAAAGAAAGAAAGAGAGAAAGAAAGAAAGAAAGAAAGAGAGAAAGAAAGAAAGAAAGAAAGAGAGAAAGAAAGAAAGAAAGAAAACATACATAATACTTCTCTAGGGAATTAAATATTGTTTTTAATAACCACAATGATCCTTGGGATGGGGAAATGCTCAGTCTCACCATGCGTATGCTGTAGAAGTGGAATTTGGATTGATTTTTAGTAAAAAATACCAGAGAAGTGGGGCATGGTAAAAGACTGCACCAGAGTGAAAAAGCTTTGATTGTATCAAAGTACCTGTCTCAGAGGAGATGTGACCACCTTGAGTGGCACTCTCTTCAGAGGTATTTGGTGCAGTTGGAAACAGAATTGATTTGAGTGTTTGGATATAACTATTTTTCTCTTTTTTTTCCTTCCATATAATAAAAATGTGTTCAATCAAATTCTTTTTTATTAGGGTTTCTTAGTGCCAACATGAACTTCTGGTCTAACTAAGAGTGACATCCCATGTAATAGCTAGCTGTTCACAGTAATTACTGGGGTATACTAAACTCAATTTCAAGTCCTCAGTCCCTGTGTTCTCCCAATTTATGTGTCCCATGGAGTATTTGACATAGGTTAATTGCAAGTCAGCTTCATGCTTGTATCTTATAGAGTGTCTTAGTTTTCATTAAATTTGTTACTTAGGATAGAATCCAAATTTGCAAATTGTGTTTCTGTAAAAGCAGATTTATTTTTGAGCCTTAACTGCATGTCAGTAACTTTTCTGCCAGTGTATCCAGAGTCCTCTAGCTACTGAATGCAGTCCAGGGGCTTAAGTCATCTTTATGCTCCAGTACTGACATTTATTCTTCTCTCATCTGCTTATAAATGAGATATAAAGAGCACAATTTGATTAAATGTGGAGAGAAAGAAAGTCCCAACAGGAACATTACTGTTACTAATAACATCCTGTTATTATCAGTAAAGTCCTGGACAATAGATTCAGTGATGATTAGTCCTGTATATCAGATTGTAATCAAATAAACTGACTCCATTCTGTTGTCTATAACAGAAATTAAATATCTAGGTCAGCTTAGACACTTGTTTCACAGGTGCCTAAGATCAAGTAAGAAAATCCTGTCAAAGATGCATCTATACTTTATCCTTTCCAATTATTACATTATTGCCTTTATTCTTCTCAGGCAAGACAAGGACAGGAGTAAATTAATGGAAAAGTGGACGGTTGCTTAAAAACCTCAGTATTTACTTGTAATTTTACCTTTAAGGTCCACAGTGTTTTCTTTTCCTCTGCCTTTTCTGAAAGAGATGAGGGCCAGGTACCTGAGCAGTGCACACTCAGTGTCTGGTCTCCGTTTCCTACTCGCACATTACAACACAGAGTTGCCATCGTTGGTGCCATCATGGCAGAATGTGCAGGAGATTGCAGCATGGGAGCACAGCAAGGCAAAATCTGTCAGCATGTTCTGACAACACTAACTGAAGCCATCACATCTTGGTAATAGCAGGACCATCCACCTGGTTTGTTTCAACTCTGTGTAACAGTTTCTCCCCCAGATCCGAAAAGTGCAGAAGGTAAGTAGGCTGCTCAACTGCTCTCTGCCTCTGTCTCAAATCCTAAATCAGATCTTTCTGTCTGCCAGGTGGAGTTGATGGAGATATTGCAGTGAAGAAAACAGTGTGTAATAGTAATACAGCTTAACCAGCTCTTCAAGAGAAACTGAAAACTGTATTAGGTCTGCAGCTATTGCAAATGAATGCTCCACACTGGAGACTGCCCCAGCTCACGTCACACCAGTGACCAACAGTAACAGCTTTATGGGAACAGTCTGAAGCATTTGAACAAGTGCAAGAGAGAGAGAATAATGCTCACTGAAAAATATCCTAGTAGTAACCCTCTGACTCCTTCCTTCCCATACAAGCTTTTGTTACAAAACTTCTGTATTGGTGCAAAATGTGATGCAATAATGAATTTGAATTAGTCCTAAGTGTGCTAGTAAAAATTTCATTAGGAGTAAGGGATGGTATATTCTTTTCTCTCTTATTTACTATCTCTATAATTAGGACTATGTGATTATGCTATCAGTGCAATAAAGCAAAAATGAAATCCACATCCAATATGAATAATTTACCCAGTCTGCATGGAAATTACAGAATTTTCAAACAAAACATGATTATATTTTTATGCTTCTCTTAATTACTTTGTTGTAATTTGAGGGATGTGACTAGGGTATTAACACACTGTAATATGCTGAAGCCAATGCACAGTGATCCCAACAACTTCTAAAAAATAGCACTTGCTTCTTGGGTATAAAGGATGTACTGACTTTGTTGAATTATGGTGGCAAACTGCATATGATTGAAGCTGCAGGGATGGGAATACAACTGCTGCTCAGTGTATTCAAAAATCCAGATTGCTAGGCCATAAAAAATTGTGTCCTACTAAGATAGTGTGATCATTAATACTGGAAAGGCTTTTTGAATACATAATATGAACTGCTATATCAAGGTTAAACACTGATTTGAGTTGGTTAATAGAGTAACTCTTAGAACTCACCAGAAAGCTGAGAGGATCTCCATTTAAAGAACAGATATCTCCATACACAAATTCTGCAATTTTTTTCAAAGCTTAGAAGTTCATTAAAGCTCTCTGAAAGCTCATCATATGTGCAATAAGAAACTTCAGAGAGGACTTCTCAGTACTTCAAAAGCAAAACAAACCACCACTCCAAGTCTTTAGCTATTAAAAAAATAATGCTAGAGTGCATTGTATCTGTCTTTGTCTGATAAATGTTATAAAAAAAAAGGAGGGAAACAGAATCAATTTTAATTGTGATTTAATTTTTTTAAGTGCCACTAGTCTTAACATATTAGCCACCAAATGAAACTAAACCATTGGCTTTAATTTTAAATAGAAGATTAGATACCAAAAATGTGTATACCAAATATTCAGAAATGCTGAGAATAAGGCTGTTCCTGATTAGAATAAGACTATTTATTTACATTAAAAAGTCAGTATATTTTTAGATTTCATTTAGAAATTATGGGACATGTTGTCTAGATCCTTTTGATACTTTGTGATTCTGTTCACTAAACAACCTCACAAAAATTCTTTACTTGCACTTAAAACCACCTATAGTCCAGTGAGGATTTTAAAGCAATAAACTTATCCATCCACTCAAACATACAATTTAACAACACTGGGGTATGTTTCAAAATTATATTCAGCAAGGAGAAAATCTGAAGATTTAACTTTCTTTCTTTGCATTTTATCAACACCACTGAGAAATCTGTGTTTATTCTTATTAGCAACGCTTTGTCAAAAACAATTTGTCAATAATTATGGATAATACCTTCCTAGATGGTTCTGTTCAGCAAAACAATTATGCAAACTCTCAACATGAGATATTCTAGTCTGCTTTGCCTCTAGATTTGTTTAATATTTTCCTTGTGTAAATCTGTAATCCTAAATGTTCATAGGGTTAATGACTCCACACAGACTAATAAACAGCAAGAATAATTGAAATAATCTATTTTAAATTGTTAATGCATCTATGAAATTCTAAATTGATTTTTTTATGTGAGCAGGAATAAATCAAAACAACTTGCTTACAATCTTTAACTTAAACAATCTTTAACTCACAACCAGTTAAAGATTCTGGTTTTATAAAGAAACAAGATATAGATTTTATTTTAATTTAAAATCCATAAATATTGAAGGCTCCAATATTATACTAAACCCATGCTATGGAAAAAATACTAGGTAATTCCAGCCTGCTTAACTGGTTTCCTTCTAAGTGTTAAGCCCTGTACTAAATATATCTCAATTTTTGGAATAACACAGCACCCAATTTGTGCCGTTCATGAAATGCATTTCTTTAATGACCATTTAAGTACAAATATTCTCTTCTAGTTAGTTTAATATATGATGAATGATACAAACAAAAAAAGAAATTGTATTAATTTTTGACAGTTTTCATATATTCTTATATTTTATAATTAATTTAATTTAGGACACCAAATACTAAAATTCCCATATAAGGAGAAATTGTAAAGATTGCTATATCTGTATCAGTGTACGATATTTTAACATCTTGGTAACACTATGCTTTTATATTTACTACTTTATTTTGTTTCATCATATTTGTTGCAATCAGCTACTCTTTTTTTTTTTCATTATTTTCTTCTAGCTTCTGCATTAATTCTTTTCTCAAAACATTCTTCATTGTAATAAATTGTCTGCTGCATTTTTGGACAGTTTGTTTAAATACTACTTTGCTAATCTTCATATTACTGGAGAAATTAAAAAAAATAAAGGAGTGATAAGTAGTTTTAGGAATGAGATAAAAAACATTAATGATTGTCAACAGTAATTCTTTTAAGACATATAATGAGAGAAAACATCTCTTAATCTGCCTTTTAAATTTCATTTAAGGGAATTTATTGCCTACTTAGTCTAGTAACCTTTCTGTGGCTTGCATTACCTGCTACAGGGGAAGATGGCACTGAGATAATGTCGAGAAACATACTGGAACATTCCATCTGCCTGAGTTACAAGATTTCCAAAATGCCTAAGGAATAATGCAGAAGCATTAGCTACAGTTACCCTTCTCATCAGTCCTTGGATGTCAAAAAAAAAATTTCTTAACAACAGGTAAATATAATCATATTCCTGAGAGTTTTACACTTCAATGACTGACCCAGAATCAGGAAGATTATTACAGCTAATGAGCTCAAGAGAGATGAAAGAACTCTTAAAGATTTACAGTGAGCTGTTACTGGGTTCACAAATTATGACACTCCTGGTCACTTTTCTCTTTAATTTTCTCTAACTTAATGTTCCTTGGGATTCTATATGGCAAAACATTTATACAAAAAGTTAAGACAAAGGAGTTCATAGATCATTATCATTAATTCGTAATGATCAGACCTTACTGATAACAGTATGACATAGCAACATTGACTTTGAACTAAGCAAATTATTGCCACCTTAGAGAAAAAAGCAAAAACAGAGAAGAAAAGATATTGCAGCTATGCACAATGATATCTATAAAGTTCACTGCCCTTCAAACAGTTGTAAATGACTCATTAGACAAAAAAATTCTCCAATAGAAAAGAAAGAATTCCTACCTGCAAAATCACAAAGCACTTCCACATTAGATGTGCTTTTATTTTCTGCCACTATTTTTTCTTGCTTTATTACACTACAAAAATCATGATATTTGTTTTATTATTGAAGATAAAATACAGCTAGAACAAGATAGCAGAACTGCATGTGTTGCAATCTTACACAGTCTGGCTATAGAGACTTGATTAGCAAGTAGAACATTTACATCAGATTTGGAAGACACCTGCTCAAAAAATACTCAATGGTTAACTTTCATACCCCTCACTCCATTCTTCTGCCTTCAGGAAAAGAAAACAAAACCCATATGTTATTCTGTTAATTTATTTTGCTGTAACATTGGTAGAAAATCCTCTGCTAATTTTTTTTTTCAAATGACATTCAAAAGATATTTAAGATGCAAGGAATTAGCACTATAATTTCAACAAGACTGCTAAGGAAAACTGGTAGCTAGAGGGCCATTCATACACTGAATTTTGGAAAAATGATAAAAACAATAATGAGAGTCATGACATTCAGAAGAGCACTATCCAGACAGTGAAAAAAAAAAAAATTGTTTTTGAAGATGGCAGTCTTCAAAGTGTCACAGAGGAGAAAGAGCAGGTATGACTTATCTGTATGCCCAAAAATCTTAGGATAAAGTCCTTTACAAAAGCTTTGTAAGACCATAAATTAATTGGCACATGATAATGGAGGATAATACATTGATATGATGTTAGTAAAGAGGTGAATAGAAGTGTGTGTTTGATCATGTTTATTATGGTGACATCTAGAATCAGAGAATCATTTAGGTTGGAAGAGACCTGTCAGATCATTGGGTCCAAACGAGCACTGCCAAGTCCACCACTAAACTATGTCTTTAAACATCACATCTACCACCCCATCTACACATCTTTTATATATCTCCAAGGATGATGACTTCACAAATTCTCTAAGCAGCTTCTTCCAGTGCTTGACAACCTTTTTGGGGAAATTTTTTTTTCCCTTACATTCCATCTAAACCTCCACTGACACAAGTTAAGGCCATTTTGTATTGTCCTATCAATTGTTACTTGGAAGAAGAAACTGACTCCCACCTCACTGAAGGAGGGTGCTCCTTTCAGGTGGTTATAAAAAGTCATGAGGTCACCCCTGACCCTCCTTTTCCCCAGACTAAACACTCTCAGCTCCCTCAGTAGCTCTAGTCCCCTTTCTTGGACACACTCAGGTGCCTCAATAACATTCTTGTAGTGAGAGGACAAAAATTGGACACAGGGATGGAGTTGCAGCCTCATCAGTGCCGAGCACAGGAGCATCATCACTGTCTCGGTACCAGTGGCCACACTGTTGCTGATACAAGCCAGGATGCCGTTGGCCTTCTTGGCCACCTGGGTACATGGTTGATCATATTCAGTCCCAGATTCTTTACTGCTGGGCAGCTTTCAAGATGATCTGTCCTAAACCTGTAGCACTGCACAGGTTTGTTGAGACCCAAGTGCAGGATATGACACTTGGCCATGATGAATGTCATACAATTGGCATTGACCTTGATCCAGCTTGTACAGATCCCTTGCAGAGCCTTGCCACCCTCCATAGCATCAACACTCCCACCCAACTTGGTGTCATCTTCAAACTGACTGAAAGATCACTCAATCCACTTGATCAAATCATTAAGATACTAAACAGAACTGACCCCAATACTGAGCCCTGGGGCACACCACTTACAACTGGCTGCCAGCTAGATTTAGCTCCTTTCACCACCACCCTCTGGGCCCAGACACAGAGACAGTTGTTTAGAGTGCACCCATCCAAGCCATGAACAAACACTTCCGCCAGAAGAATTATATGGGAAACTATTGTCAAAGGCTTTTTACTTAAGTCCAGAGAGACACATCCACAACCTTTCCCTCCTTCACAAAGCAGGTGATCCTGTCACAGAAGATCAGGTTTGTAAAGCAGGAGCTGCCTTTCATAAACCCCCACTGACTGGGCCTCATCCCCTGACATGCTGTGTCATGATGCTGAACATGATCTGCTCCAGGACCTTCCCTGTCTCAGAGGTCAGCCTGGCAGGCCTATGCCTGAATCCTCCTTTTGACCCTTCCTGTAGATGGATTTAATATTTTGCTGTGGTGTAGCATGTCACTGATCATTTCCTCTTGGATTACAGGGGTTTCATTCTGGTCCCCATCTCTGTCTTCCAGCTCCAGGGTCTGAGACCAGTAGCTGGTCCTACTGTTAAAGACCGAGGCAAAGAAGTCATTAACTACCTCTGTCTTTTCCTCATCTTTTGTCACTAGGCTTTTCTCCAGATCCAAAAAAGGATGGAGATTGTCCTTCTTAACCCTTCTTTTTTTGCTACTGTGTTTTTTTAGAAACATATTTATTGTCTTTTACAACAGTAGCTGGGTTAAGTTTTATCTGGGCTTTGGCCATTCTAATTTTCTCCCTGTACAAACTCACAACATCCTTGTGGTCTTCCTGAGTTGTCTGTCTCTTCTTCCAAAGGTCATAAACTCTCCTTTGATTCCTGAGTTCTAAACAAAGCTCTTTGTTCATCTAGAATGGTCTTCTCTTCCAACTTCTCGAAAGTGGAAGCCCCCCACAAGAGCTACTAATCATGATAGTTTCCCCATCTGCTTATAGAATATTTCATCCATCCCTTCATCCTGATATGTGGTCTGTAACAGCCTCTCACCATGTTATTGGCTTTCTTGGTCTTCTGATTCTTACCTAGAAGCACTCAAACCTATCAGCAGCAGCATCAAAGTCAAAAAAAGTGAAACTCTCCTAAATGTACAGGGCTACATCACTGCCTTTCTTTCCTTGCCTATCCCTTCTTAGGAGCTTATACCATCTGTAAACAAGAAAAAAATCGAATTTCATTGTTCTAAATTTGCATGAATACAGACACCTTCAAAAGCTGGTGTACCTAATACCTACTTGTATCAGGCTGTAAGTTGTGTGGAGTGTAATAGAGGAGAGAAAGAATGCTATACTGCAGCTCTTTTTTCTTTAAATGGATCCGGGAAGAGATATCAGAATTTTACAAAGATGAAATCATCTGAGAGATTGAGGTTGAAAAAATCAGGATGATTGTAAGGATCACAAAAATGTATTCGAGAAAATGAAAGAGGATGAAAAGAAACATAGCTTGATATGCTTTAACACACTTCTGAATGTAAATGAACTGGTTTAACTGGACATAATTTTGTTTATCTGAATAAAATCTTAATTACACTGAAACAATGATCTAAAATATTTTTAATTAAAAATTTGCATGTGAACACACAAAATTAATTTAGTGTTTCTATTTTGACTTAATGCACCTGAAAAGTCTTTTTCTGAAGTAGTAAATCACATCCTCTTCTGATACATATTAGAAAAAATCCAGTGAAGCCCAAAAAGTTACACTGATATAAGACAGCTGATAACTGATCAACTACATTAATTTCTCTTTAGAAATAATAAAGAAACTATAAGAAAAAAATGTGGAGAGATACTGTGAGAATGAATGAAAGGAGGCAATTTAAAAGAGATAAATAAGAATGGGGTATATGAAATGATGGAGTGCTTAAATGATAGGTCAGGCAGTTCAGATAAGATGCTCTGAAACTATTATTTTGCCTAATTCTTGAATATTAAAAGAAGATAATTATACGTTGTAAAGTTCTGTTTAACCAGTGTTCTGTAGAAGTTGTTCGTGCAAGAAAAGACAGCACATGAATTTAGTAAAAATGCAAGATAAGCTATCTCAGTGGAAAGAAAATAGTTCCCACAATTACGTTAAATAGGCATACAAGCAGTCATGGTCCAGATGCTAATACCTATCACTATATTATGTGATTACAAAATTACAACCACTAAATTTTCTGGTATAATTTCTGTAGTTTTATAATTTCAAAGATTTAAAAAGATACCAAAGCACTTTCTTCAGAAATCTCTGCCTTTCCTAAACCTAGAGCATCCTACAAAACCTAACTGAAGCTGCAGTCAGACTGGCAGGTGCAGCTCCATCCCAAAGCTCTCTAGAGTAAACCTTTCTATGAATTATTCTTTCCTTTTGCAACTACACAATGATAAAGAGTATGAAATTATACAGTCCAAATAATAAATGAAGCACAACTATTGTGACTATGTAAAAGTCTTTGAATCACTGTATATTGTTAATCAATTCAGTGAAAGATAAAGGAATAAAATATCAATTTATATATGTTAATCCTATATTTCTTCTATGTGTGTGATACCACACCATTGTACCAGATTACAGACTCATTTTGATGGCTCTCCATTGTCATTTTAAGATCTGCATACCTACTTCTTTCAGATTTCCTTTTCTTAGCAAATATTCTCCTATATTTTTAGATTACTTTATTCTACACACAAAGAGCTGCCTTCTCTTTTCCTTACTACTGCATACAATCCTCCCAACCAAACAGTAGAGGTTCTCACTGATGGCCTCTAAGACATCAAAGGAAATAAAGAATTGGGGAAAACTTACTGTATTGGCTGAAATAACCGGAAAACTTGTATCTCTGACTTCATCCAGATTCTCATAAACATATGGGAGAGAAGAAAATGGTTTAACAACTTTATCCCTTTCTATAAAATCTTGAAGAGTTTGGGTATGCTTTTTTTCAAAAACACTTGTTTTGAAAACTGGGTAAGTTTTGACCTTTCCTGTATGAATAATTTTGAACTGGTTTGTGAATCTGCAGTCAGCATTGCCTTTTTACAATTTCTTCTCTGGTTTAAAAGAGAGTCAAAAACAATTGTATAGTAACTCCTACAGAATAGGAACATGTGTTTTGGTTTTTCTCCAAGTAATAATTCCACCAATGAACCATGAAAAAAACATGAACTCATATCTTCCTACAAAAAACCAATAGATATCATCATTGTTATTCATCATATATTTTTTATGCTATTACTCTTTTGATTAATTTTTACTCAAGAGAAGATACAGCATTTTAATTCAAAACTGATTGTGCAAATCTTTTCAGAGAGCTGAATGGTGTTAAACTTGACATTTTGTTAACATTGTTTTGTTATTGCCGTTAATTTTAAAATATTTTTGAGATAAAACATCCGAATTTTGGTTTTATGAATTCAAATTGTGAGAACAGGGAATGCAGTAAGTTATTCAAAAATGTCAGTAGAAAATTATTTACTAGAGACAAAAAAACCTGATGTCATAAAAATCATATTGCAAAAATATTTCTGTTCAGCCTTGCATACAAGATTTTTCACAGAAGCATTCCTCCAGATAAAATTAACATTAGTCAGATAACGAAAGTTATATATTAACATGATTCCTTCTATCATTATAAACTTTAAAAATGAGAGGTACCTTTGTCTTGTAAACTGAGTACTCTGAAAAGATCCAAACTTTATTTATTTGGAAGGGGTTTGTTTTCTTTGTGGAATGTTATGGGGTCAATGACATCAAGCTCTTGTATGTTTTCTGATAAGTCCATAAGTTTAAACAGGCCCAGGAGCTATAAATCCAAATGGGGGGAAAAAAAAGTCTATGTTTCTAATTTTTGAAAACCTAAATTTTCCTCCCAAATCAAATAAAACACCATCTCTCAAACAAAACCAAAATACTCCACACCTATATGAATTTTTTTAAGCTTGCTTTCAATTTAAAAGTAGAAAGTAGCCTTTGCATTTCCAAAGGATTTTTTTAAATACAATTATTATAACTGATGTTTATTCATAAGAATTCAAATACATATCAAGATAGAGTGGCATCACAATTTTGTTTTCATATGAGTTTATGACCAACAAGTAAGAGGTCCCAGTCAGCTCCTCTGCAGTGAGATAGCTTTGCAGTGGGGAGGGCAGGTATGAGTGGCAAGGGGTTGCTGGATCCTTGATGTCTGAGTTTTTTAGACTAGCTACTAGGGGATTCACCATGTGATCCATATTTTAATGTACAAATTAATTTAAAAATTATATGTGGCACCAATAGAGAAATTAAGATGAAATTTTACTCATACTGCTTTACCCTAGCTCTATATTAAAGGTAAAGCCTATTTTAGTGTCTAGAAAATTAGATAAAACATAATTTCTGCTAGATGGCACATGGAAGATCTATCCTAAAGCAAACAAGAGTACAAAAGGCTATGACTAGAGCACAATGAATAGGATGTATTTTGAGGAGGGAAAGGGGGAAAAGTATTTTCCAGAACAGATGCAGTATAATTGAAAGACAGATTTTTTCAAGGGACTAGATTGTTTGCATAACATTTACATAAACCAGCTTAAATTTTGGGAATGTACAGAAAGTGTAGTTGATGCATTCACATTTATTAATAATGTTCTAGAAATAATATTTGGAAATGTAAGAAGTTTTGCGTCACAGTCGCTTCGCATTTGAATGCTTTTAAGCATTTTCTGCTGAGAAGGCGAAGTGTAAACGCCGTGCCCGAAGGTCCGGTGCCAGCTGCGCTGGTGGAGCTGCGAGGAGCCGATTCCCCAGTAAGAGCCACGCTCCATCTGGCGGCTCTCGGGGCGCGGCGCAGCTGCAGAACCGCGCTGGCCCCCAGCGAAGGGCGCTCGCCCTTTCCCCTGCACGCCTGCACTGCGCAGCAGCATCAGCAATGTTTGTCTCAGGCACACCAGCGCGCATCTGTAGCTTCTAGCATCCATAGGATCCTTTATCAGCCAAATGATGCACGTTTTGCCACTCATAACGGGCAAATCTCTAAGTGTTCCAGAAGTTAGAATACTGTGGATTTCTGTATCACAGAATTATGGAAATTCCAAAAAATCTGAATCAGTCATGCAGAAAAGTTAACAGGGTCTAAAATACCAGAATTATTTTTAGTTCCCCTTCTGTCTTATTCCTATCACAGTATATTTCCTGATCAGAATTCAGTAAATGGTTATGGCTGTAGAGCTTCAATAACCCACTCTGTGTAATACAAATTGTTTTGGAACAGATGTGTTCCTTGTAGCCTTCTACCAATAAGAGCCCTCATCTCATTCCTTCTCTTTTATATCTACTAAGAAAAATAATATTATTGAAGGACCTCAAACCCAGCTCTGGGAATAAATAGATTTGGTAACAATAAAGAGCTGCATTAGTCAGCCAAGAAAAATCTGCGTTATAACATCAAAGGTCAAAATATCTCCAGACAGAAGTTTCTATATGTAGATTCTACTTTTGAGTTCTAGGCAAGGGCAGATGACAAACTTTCATGTCATATAGCAAGGGACAAGAGGAAAAGAGAACGTCAGAGTAGGAAGCTGCTAAACACTAGAGAGGGATGTTGTTACTGCACACTTGCAAGCATCACTATCTCTCTGTACTGCATTCTTGCCTTAACTTTACAGAAAGATTCTGAGAAGGATGCCTGTGGGATTTCAGCTAGAAGCCTATAAGAAGTTTTAATTTTAGTACTTCATAATAGTGAACACATCAGTGTTTTCTCCTGATTTTTCTTTGAAGACAGAGTACCATGAATTTAGTTCAAATATTTATTGAAAACCCATTTATGAAAATTGTGTGCAGCTATCCTGTGCTACATATTACTTTCTCTAGCATATTTTTAAAACAGAAAACCAAATTTTATCTGTAAATGCACATAGAGGTTTCAAAACTGCTCTGATACTATAGGTTCTTTAATTTGCAAGCTTAGATGTGTTGAAATAATATAAACTAAGCTGTCATGCTTATTTACTTATGTACAGCAAATGCTAGAAAATAAACAGGGATTGTATGAAAAGTGTGTTCAATATGGATCTGTAATTCTCTTTTTCCTAATCATATTGAGTACTAGCACTGAAATCATTGCAGGTTTGACTCTACATGGGCAGAATGCAAATACTTCAAGTCTTTTTAAGAACAGGCCATATTTCTTACATATATGTGAAAGATAAATTTAAGAGAAAAATCAAAAGGAAAACAAAAGCTGTATTTTAGTCCTTTCTACTTGAAATATTGCAGACAGATGGCAGAAAAATACTATATTATTTTCACAATTATTCTATTCATTAAATGCTAGAAAATGTGAGTAGTTAGTTTTACAATTCATACTACATGTACACTTAACTACATGCTAACTACATTCTTCTGTCTATGTGAATGTGCTTTTATAAAATTCTCAGCAATTGCAGAAGTGGAGAGAAAGCATAAGTATGAAAACAAGTTAAGAAAAGCAAGAATAAGGTAAGTGCTATGAGTAGAAGCAAGGATTAGAAAAGTAGAGCGTTGAGTGTAGGAGAAAATTTCTATGACTGAAGGAACTTAGTAACAAGTAAATCACTGAGATTTCTTTAAGGTTTACTCTCAGTTCTTATTCCAGCACTTTTTCTCCTATGTTGTGGTCTTAAATAAATTTTTGTGACTTTGCATCCCATTTACAGAAATAGATTATTAAAAATAAATCTGTCCCTCAGGCTTAGATATTTACATTGTTAGTTTCACAAAGCACAAGCTAAGTATTTTTTCATGTCTTTAATTTCCTCCAGTACTGTTTGGGAAAAGGTACTACTGCCAAATATTAAAGGTCACTGTTGCTAAATTATGTTATGCTAGGAAAGATACTATTGTAAACCTCAAAAAATCCATGTCCATAAGCATGTATGTAACTTAATTTTTATGGATAAATTTTTGCGAGCTCAACTTGCATATTAAAAATTCAATAACCTTCAAGAATCACACTAAAATATTAAGAAATCTTAACTTTTTTTACTGTAAACCAAGGTCGGTGGTTTTTGGTAGGATTTTTTGTTTTGGTTTGGTTTTTTTTGTGTGGTTTTGGTTTTGTTTATTTTCTTGGGGTTTTGTGGTTTTCATCTTTTGTTTGATTTTTTTTTCTTTCTTTGATTTTTTCTATATGGTAAGTCATATTGGCAATAACCAAGAAAGATCAAAAGGTCAGCTTTACAAAAAATTTTTATATTTTAAATAGCATAGTTAATTTTATATTCAATGTCATAGGTGAATATGAACTGTACTTCACATTTTTAAACAAGTGAAATTATTTATTAATGTTAGTTTAGTTTATTTAGTTAATTTTGTGAAAAACTAAAGGTTCCAATGTTGTGTTCCTTTCCAAAATGGACACAGGTTCTGAAATCACAATATTTACTTCAAAATCATTTGTAAATGACACTTCTCTTAATTAGCTTATTATGTGTGTTATCTAATATAGTTCTTTTAAAATATATAATATCATTATGTGGGCAAGACTGTTACAGTTGTGTTGCACTCCATCTACTTAGCAGTTAATGTAATGCATCCCAGGCTTTGTTTATTTGTGTAAGGATGCCTTGGAGTACTTGCACCTTGGGGCACTTGCAATACTTGGCACTACTTTTGCTTACAGGCATGGAAATTAATTTTCTCATCTTGGGATGTGAGGACCCTAATTGTGTCTGCTCAGCAGCAGTTCAAAACCTGTCATTTTCAGCCATGGAGACGCTGTTCCCACTTGGGCCAGCCTTTGGTTGACAGGGATTATAACAAATTGGCCATGTCTTGAATTGTATGTCATTCTTCTTAAGCAAAGATCAGCCATGAACATCCAGAATTAGTTGTTTGTTTGTTTTTTTTTTAATCCAATCTTAAAACAATATGAAAATATTAGAAAAAGCCTGTATGTGAAATGGCAGGGACAATTTCACTATTGAAATACAGTGCCTGTGCCTGTACCTCAGATAGAGCAACCCTTCTACAAGTATCAGCTACCAAAACTGTAAACATGGCTTCCCCAAAAAATATCCATGCTAGATTAACTAACACAGTTTATAGGAGAGGAATTGAATCACATAGCCTTCAAATCCAAAAATAATTACAAGGTTTGTATTTAAAGTCATCTCATTTTTCACACTACTTAGCAGTCTGTAACATTTCATGAGTTCATACAAGTTCAGAAGCACTGTACTGCCAGTTTTCATTGGAACTGTAAGTCTTAGTGCTCTTGAAAACTCAGCCTCTGGGACCTTGGATCAGTTACTGACAAAAACAACAATTGACTCCCTTTAAAGTTTGTTTTAAGTCACTTATCATTAAGGACTCTGGATCACAGGAAATGTATGGGGATTTTAGGCACCTAAGTCCAGACTTCTGATTCTGAAAATCCTCACTCAGCTTAACACAGGAGGTGTCTACATTTCATTGACAAATTAATTTACCACTTCAAATTCGTTAGAAGCTTAAAAAGGCAATCTTATGCTATGATGAGTTCCAATCTAAATAGTGTGCCAGTTTGTCCTAATTATTTCTCTGTGGAGCCATACTTGTTTTCTGTTCATATCTGGGAATAATTTGTCACAAAGCTTTTTTGCTTCATGTTGTTAAGGGGCTTTATAATAATCTAAAGGAACTGTTATAGATCTGTGAAATGTTACTGGGATTCACATTTTCTTTGTAAAGAAATGAAAGTAACTTGCAAAGTCCCACTTCTACTTTATAAAACATGAAAATCCTGAAACTAAAATATTAGAAAAATTAAGAATTCTAAGTGCTGTCTACCTAGTGACCAGTGTTA
The DNA here is from genome assembly GCA_013400575.1 of Peucedramus taeniatus. Classification (NCBI taxonomy): domain Eukaryota; kingdom Metazoa; phylum Chordata; class Aves; order Passeriformes; family Fringillidae; genus Peucedramus; species Peucedramus taeniatus. The sequence continues at coordinate 22,969 of WBNO01017581.1, read as the reverse complement.
TTTGTCCCAAATGCAGCCATTTCATTGTCACATTTAAGTGTCAATCCTTTACAATCCTTTCATTATTCTATGCATATCATGCATCTCTTACTGCTCTCACTATACAACAAAAGATCCATTGATGCAGAAAAATACAAAAATTATTGGTTTTCGATCATTGCCAAAAAATAATTGTAGCACCATTTTGCCACTGGACAGTAGAGTATGTTATTTTCCTTTAACATTTTTGTCCCATCTGTAGCTTTATTCTCTGAAAGTACAAAGAAGAATAAAAAGCTTTTTTTAAAAGTTGTATTAATATTCCTATTTAACTCTCCTTGTCTTGGTGGAACCTAAAAAGCTATGTATGCTTATCCAGTACTGTTTAAAAATAGTTCTTTCTTTTAAACACAAAAGGTTAAAGAGTCTAAAAGATCTGAGGTTTCAATCCCTGAAATACTTTTTCTGCTGTCCTGGGAGTCTGACAGTCAGCAGAGATGAGCTGCCTCTCGCATCCGTTGCTATGCAACCTCTGTGGCATCCCACGAGCTCAAATGTCTCTGTCCTGCACTTCATGCACAAAATGGGGAGAAGAGCTGTCAGCTTTGGGGGTTTTATCAGCATTTTCAGCTTACTTTTCAGCCAAGAGAATGTGTGCAAAAAGATCTAGAAAACTGAGAGACAGAGAGAAACTTTAACCATGGGCAACATGGTCTTAAAAACAATCTCTATCAGTAATTTCCATGAATAGCCAAATAGCACTTTGTTCACTTGAACCCTTACTGGGTTTTTTAATGACTTGTAACAGAAACTAGACAGGGATTTTTATTTTTTTTCTGAACATCCTTTAAAATCTACATTTCCAACAATATTCCCATTTGGAGAAAAAGAAGTTGAGCTGAAAATAAGAACATAAGAGCAAGAATAAGATAGGAAAACAAGGAAAAGGGAAATAGGAGCTTTCATTTGTTTCTCTGGCACCTCTATCTCCATTTCATTGACTGTTACATTTCTAATTAAAATAGAAATGAAGCACACCTTTTCCATTAAAAAAAAAAGGTGCTAAATTATGAACTGAAAGGTTTTTTTCTTTCTATTATGCCTGGGGAAGTCTACTTGCAGGTCTTTATTCCTTCCTCTTTTGGTGGTTTTACAGACAATTTTACAAGCAGCTTAACTTTATAGTAATGCATACAGTCTCTAAGCTACTTCAGTTCACCTGCATTTGTAATGATAATATAACCTACTTGGAAACAAAATACTTTATGGGAAATTATATGGTACCATCTAATTTTATCAAGAACTGGCACCAAAGTTACTAACTCCATGTGTGGTTAAACCTGAATGTTTTATGGCAATGAAACCCAAATGATAATGGAGAAATCTAGTTTTACGCCCATATTATGCATAAAACTTAGCAAAAAAAAAAATCCAAAATTAACTTCAGATGTATAACATTGGCATTCAAGGAAAAAAAACCCTATTTAACTTTGTGTTACCTTAGTTATAAGAGCTTAATAGATTAAGCCTCAAATCGAGCAGTCTCTATAATCACTGTGTCATATCTGCTGTGATATTAAACCTTGCTTTAGTTTTCTCCTCAATTAAAAAGGCTTTCATACTGAAATGTTCCACTGAAAGACTATGCACTGAGTGAGACCAATCAGAAGCAGGTTTGGTACATAAAAGTTTATATGGTTTTAAAACAAGGTCTGCATTAACAGCAGCTGTGCTGTTAAAGGTGCAAATGACAGACATGGATTTCACATGGTAAATACCAACAGAATTATTTTAAAAAAAAAGTAGAGAAAAAGAAGCCATTTTTAGAAGCTTGTCTACAAATTCAGTGTGAAATTCTGAGTGTTCCCAAAATGGAAATTTAAGTCTTATATTCAGATCATTACCTAATTCCATATTTGGAACAGTTTTATTTAGGTCCTATTTACATTTCCAAAACTCGATCGTTTGAAATTGAGTTCTAGAAAGACATTTCTCCTACATTCTTATTAAATAACACAGAGAATGACCTGTGAGTTGTAGCTGTACTATGCTTATCTTTCTGTAGATTCTGTATTTTTCTGAATTTGCTGTAGTTTATAATAGATTTATGAAGTAACCTCACATCCAGATTAATTCACTTTATTCTTTCTAATATATCCTAAGTTATTTAGTTTTTGTGGTGAATTACAACATTTTAAAAGAGGTTTTACTCAGTATTGATTTTTACATTTATTTTCCTACCACTTTGGTGCCACCTAAAACTCCACAGCTTTCTTCCAGTCATAGATAAAGGTGGAAAATAAGACAGGCCCAAGACCCTGCTCTCATTATCAGCCTCTGCACTGTCCAACCCACTGTTCTCAGAGTCCAGCCACCCAAACAGTTTTTACCCATCTGATTTTCCATTGATCCAAATCATAATGTTTAATGTGGGTGAGAGTATTACAGGTTTTGCTATAGCCAGTGTAAATGACATCCACTGCTCTCTTCCCATCTGCATACCCAGTAATTTTATCACAGAAGAAAATCAGATCAGTCAGGTATGATTTACCCCTGGTAATTATGGCCCAGATTCTCTGCTGAGTTGCACATCATGTTTTTCCTCTTTGAAATTACTTTAGACTGACTTCTAGAAGTCCTGATCACCTTCTTTTTTCATCTTTCTCTCAAAAGTCTCTCAGATAATTCAAAAGTCTCTCAGATAATTCAAACCCAGAATTTGGTATATAGGTCCTGAATTTACATTAAGGCAACAGAAAACAATACTTGTTTGATATTGCATCCCTTGCTGTCCAAACTACATCTGGACTGAAGGCTATGGCTATATATTCCCATAAACATAAATATATGTTTATATAGAGGGAATATTTCACATCAAGAAAAGACTCCTTATTGCAGGCTTTGATATAATCAAAATTTAAAGAAATAAATTAGGAACCTACAGATTGCAATTCCCCTAAAATAGTGTAAATACTGTATAACAATGCTTAATGCACTTAATTACAAGGTAGATTTACAATGAGTTTTTTTCTTAAAAATCATCAGAGAAGCAAAAGAAACACATTTAATTAGTGTTATTATTTAGGAACTGATACAGAAATAGGGTTTTGAAGAAAAATTCAGCATTTGGGAGGAACTTTTTTCTACACAGATGAGATTTAGAATATCTACTGTCTTGATCTTGAAGTGTGATGTACAGGTTTACAAGTGCACAAGTTTAAATCATTGTCCAGACATATATATTTAGACATTCTATTTACAACAGAGTTGAGTTTTATTTTAATATGACATTTTCTTCCACTGCTTTGACATTTTGTCCCATTTTGATAGTGCTTCCTTTCATGGGAAAATCAGAACATTTTTAAGCTAAATTTTGTTATCTCTCAGATCATCAGGTTGCAGAGGATGCTTCCCTCCTTTCCCCTTATGTGACTATTTTAAGCAACAACCAGGTACCTTTAAGTAAGGAAGATAAGTAGTTGACTAGATCCCTTTTCTTGGCTTGTTGAAGACTTGTGGATTAAGAACCATGGTTAAAGAAGGAAAAAAAAAGCTTTAGAAAATATATTCTGATAGCTGTTACAAGTCCACCTTCTATGCTCTCAGGAGCAGAGAAGATGATGTGCATAGAATAGATATGTGAGATTTACAAACTGATGCATTCAAAAACAAATAAGAGAATCCATAACTTATCTGACTGTACAGGTAAACTGTTCATAAAGAAAATTATTATAATTTTAACTTGTTTGAAAGGAATTCCAGCAGTTCTGATCAAAACCTGTGTACAAGGCAGTGGCAAGGCATCTGACCAGCTTACTTCCCCACTCTGATTGTACCAAAACAGAGCCTTGCTGTGAAGTAATTCATAACCACACGTAAGTGGTTTTGTTCCTCCAGTACAGGTTGCTTAACCAAAACATTTCCATATCCTAAAATCACCAGGCCATGATATCTGCTTGGCTGTAAAGTATTTGTTTGCCTTTTTCATTATGGTCACTGACTTAATAAAAAGGTTCACTTCTCTTATTAATTCACTGGTTGAAATGGAGGAACTAAGGTTTCAATGTCTTTGTTAAAAATGGACACAGCTAAAGACATACTTTTCATAACTCCAGTTCTCTTATCCCTACCTTTCTTTTCTGTCAAGTTCTTGACATTTAGTTCTAGATATTTTTGAGAATAAAGACTGGAGTTCAAGAACAGCTAATTTTAAAAATATTTAATTGTGTGTGCAGTTCAAATGCTTATAACTAGGAAAAGGGTAGTAAAAGTGCTTAAAGCAAATAAAAGATGTGAATTCTCACCCTTATGCTTAATGGAACGTTCAAGAGGATAATTAATACCATACTCACAACCTAATTTCTCAGGAAAATTGTTTCCAAATTTCCTTTTAAATGTTCATTCTCCTCACCTTCACTTTCTCCAAATGATGTAGAAGAGAATTTCCATTATGTAGAAGTTTTCACAGAGCAGCATTCATGTTTCAAAAGCTAGAATGTCAGCATTTCAGATGGCGTTGTTCAAAGGAGTAAATTAAATTACACATGTCAATAATGTAAAATATTATTTATAACCCTTTGTTTATACATATCTGATGTTACTTTAGGCTGTTATAAGGTCATAAAACTCTCTAAAGAATCAATATAATGATTAATAAATAAATTATTATTAAAATTGTTGAATCAAAGAAATGCAAATTTTAGGAAGGCATAAGAAAAAAAATGAAGTCTTTAAAGAGATCACAATAATGTATGTATTAAAGTATATATTTAAATGTATGTGTCTCCATCAAAAAGTGAAAATTCCCACTTCTACATATTATTGTAACCTGATTCCCCAAACCACAGTTTTCTTCTCTGCTGTCAAATTTGATTCTTCAGTGCTACATATTTAAAAATATTCTTCCTCTTTATTAAGATTATACTTCCTAATGGAAAACCTGCAGATTGAGGTAGATCAAATTCAGCTTTCATGCAGTTCCTTATCTTTTTCAATGGGATATGTACACATATATGCACATGTACACACATTCCTCACTCAAACTTTGAGGCTTAGTCATCCCTGAATTGCTACTATAGCTCTCATTCAGTACACTCAGAATACAGAGTTGTTTGCATGAGAATACTTTCTCTTGTTCTTGGTTCTCATGATGCTATCTATCTTCAGAGATGGAAGAAAAAAATCTTAATTCAGTAATACCCACAAATTTTTTGAAATGTGAGCCACAAAGGACAGGAGTTTCACTTTGAGTCTTGGAAACATAGGTAATGACAGCAGTACTCTGCTTCTGCTTCACATGAAGGTTGCCTGTTCCTTCAGAATCCATTAAAAATCTCATAAAAATGTAGCATACAAAATTCCATTTTCCTTCTTTCATCTGGAAACTGAGCTTCAGAAATATATTCAGAGAAATAATCCTGAAGAATGGTCTCCTGAGAAACTGCCTGCTATTTCCTTCCTGCACATTGCCCAACCACACAGCTTGGTCTCCTCTCCTGTTCTGGTTTAGACAGGCTTCTAAGGAAGCTCTCACAGTCACTTTTGTGAAGAAGTATTCAAAAGATTTAGACTGTAACTTTATCTTTTTAGATAGATTCACACAGGTTGTACACACAGCCTTTCACACATATTTCATATAATCACTTTGCAAACACCAATAACCTCATATGGAAATCCAACAGTGCGTTCTCCATTATCTTGAAGATTGTAGAAATAAAAAATTTTGAATAATTTGAAACTTCTGAATATCAAATAAGTTCTCAGAATAATTCAAAACAAGTACACGACTACCTGGGAGGACACAAAAGCTCAGTATAATTATTAATAATTATCTAGGTATGTAGAACACTACTATTGGAGAGTCCTCAGACAGGAATATTAACAAACATTTCTGAAACAACAGCCTCAACACGGAGCCACATGGATGTTCAAAAGGCATCCAATATGTGGCATCTGATATCACCTACTTATATGAGGTAACAATAGTTCTGATCCTGTCCTACTACTCTTCCTTTAATCACTTACATGAATGTTATACAATTTCTGAAACTGAATTATGATCAAGAATATACACAAGAAAAGAAATAAAAACAATAAAAATGAAGGAAAAGTAAATCTTCTTGACTGAACTGATCTGAAGGAAAAAAAAGAAAGTAATGTTCTAAGGTGATTCTCAGTAAGTGACTGAAACAAACCATCAATAAATGCAGGACTCAAGTCTTTTGTTGTCTCAGTGCAGGAATGAATGTCTATCTGGAAGATGTGTTTCAGACAAACACCACATTGCCCCTATGTGCAAAAAGAATTAAATTATCTTATTCTAATCCTGTTATACAAGAATAAAAACTATATAATTTAATTGTAATTTTGGCCTTCAAAGCAGCCTAATTCTGACAGTGTTAAATTATAGTTCCTAAATCAAATTGTAGTACAGACACTGGAAATAGTAAGAAAACATTTTTTCTTTTATATCATTTTTAAAAGTAAATTTTTCACATAGTGACTTCAAAGAAATAATTTGAGTCAGATTTGTAGCTATCAAAAATCTTAACAGTGTTCCAGATTTAAGAACATCTTATTAGGACTTCCAAAAAAAAAAAAAATAGAAGAAAAAACCAGAGAAAACTCACGTCCTCACTGCCAAATTCTGAAACATGCTGTGATATTTAAAGCTTCTGGTTCTTTAGAGAAAAAGAGACAAGAGTTCAGTAAACATATTTTACCATCTGCTTGGGATTCCATAAATTAAAGATGTCTGGGTATTTTTAACTGCATTCATACAGACTTGGATATCTTTTCTCTGTTTTGCATCTGTCGTGTTTAGCTTCTTGGTATAAAACTAGCAGAGGGAGTCCAAAAAATACAGAACATGCTCCTACTTCTGGATTGTGATAGAGTGCAAAAAGATACTCACACACAACTTGGTTTAAGAAGCTAATATTTACTACAAGGTGCTTACTATCTTTCTATTAAACCTTAAAATTCTTTTATCATCTATTATCTACTCGTTCACAAATTCCAGAAACATTAGGAAAAAATATAACTGCACAAAGAAAGAACAACCAATGTCAAAGGCTTTTCCCTCAAAAAACATGATGCCATTCCCAGACTATTTTATGGTTCCTAAAAAATACATTATTATTTGGATATTAGATTTAGATTTTAATTTTTGTTAAGAAATTTAGAAATTTAGATTCTAAAAAATTGAATTTAATTTAGAGTTTTTTACTATTTTGGTACATTGAATAGTATTTTTTGATGCTTTCCCGAAAGACTGAGAAATTTGGATAATTTGACTACAGTTAGCAACAATTTTCAAAAAGAAACTAGTAAAAAACCCTGTGTATCTGGAAATTACTGGAATGTAGAAAGTTCTCGGTAGTTCTGTCTTAAAAAGACTTTCAGTAGAGATAAAAGATTTGTAATGTTTTTCCATTTTTTTAGTTGATGGGTGATAACAGTCATTATTCTTTATTTTCTACTTCATGTATTATGAAAAGAAATAAGATATAGTGACTGCATTTTCTGCTGGACAATCTTTCCATCATAAGGTACTCCTGAAATACTTCTTTTTTGCAGAGTGATCTCTCCCAGTCCTCACAGAGCTGTTGATGAAGTATGGGTAAGATGAGCACAGAGTGAGGCGAATTGGATGGCTGGACCCAGAGGGTGGTGATCAGTGGCATAAACTGTACTTAGAGTACAGAAAATGGTGATGCACCTCAGGGGTCAGTTCTGAGCCCAATTCTCTTTAACACCTTCATTAATTATCTGGATGATTGTATAGATTGTATCCTCAGCAAATTTGATGAAATCAGAAGAAATGCTAGCAGCAGTGGTACTTGTTATCTTTCTTCCTATATAACATACCAAAATTGTCAAGAGGACAGCGTAGGAAGAAATTGGAACATTGTGAATAGAATAAAGAACATAACACTATGTATGTAGTATTTCCATAGGCATCAAAATGCTAAACAAGACCAGGAAGAGGCAGAAAATCTCCAACACATGCAGAGCTGTTGAATGAAACCATGCATCCATTAGCTCTAGCAGGTACCAGAGAACATGAGAGAAAAATTGGCACATCAGTTCACGTACCTTGACATCTTCTCACAAATAAACATAAGAAAATACAGAGTTTTATTTTATGAGGGTGCTTGTACATCACAATCTTTCCCAAAAAGCTGAAGGAAATAACCTAAGGAAGACTAAAAACAGTAATATTAGACTCTCACCAGCTTCGGTACAGAAGAAAACGTCTACCAATGTGTCTACCAATGTTTTCCTAGGTTTATGAATCCTCTGCTACTAGTGATTTAATAACAACACATGGTTCACAAGCAAACATTTTGCATAACAAGTTCCCATAAATGTATTAATCCTCTCAAGTGTGCATTGGGCAAAAAAATCAATTCCTTTAATAGGCCTTGGATGGATTCCTTTATAACAATTTATGTTTTTACAGTAAGCATTTTCTTAGGAAGTGGCAATTTATGTTCTTAGCTTTTTTTATCATGGGAAAATAATACAAGTTTTCTTACCACCATGAATATAGCCTGTGGCATGAGTAACATTACACATATGTTTTTTGCATTTGAAAATCATACATTTTTTAAAAAATGTAATTTTCCTTACATTGCTATTATATCTCTAAAAATGAAGCACAGTAAAACTTAGACTGGCCTATATGCATGATATATTAGTCAGTAAATTAAATTCTTGGAAAAGAATATGAAACAAGGTAGCATGCAGTAAAACTTCCTTGGCATATTCTGCAGTCAAATTCCTTGGAAATTTATGAACTTAAGACATGTTCCTTTTTCCCTAATATTTCTCAAAGATTTTATTTCCCAATAGGTTTTAGAATTGAGAAGAAGACACCCAATTTAAACATAAGATGGGCATTCAGTAAAGATACAATGTATATGAACTCACTGATTGTAATACTATGAAAAGCAAGTTTTAAAAATATCTCAGCAGAAGGTACCTGTGTAGGCTGGGAGAACAGAAGCAAACCAAAACACAGTTCTTAAGGAAAGTAGAGGAACAAAAAATATTATGTATAACAGTAATAACTTACTCTATATGTAAACAAATACTTTCCATTCTTTTCATGGATCACCAAAATCCCTTTCCCTAATAAGGGTATTGGGTTTGCATGGCAAGATTTTGGTGGAGGTTGGGGGCCTGCAGGGCTGACTTCAGTGGGAAGCTGCTGGAAGCTCCCCCTGTGTCTGACAGAGCCAACACCAGCCAGCTTCAAGAACAGCCTGGCACTGGCCAAGGCTGGGCCCATCACAGATGGTAATAATGTCTCTGAAGCAGTATATTTAAGAAGGGGAAAAAAAACTTATTGCACAGAAATAATTGCAGATAAAGAGTGATATATGAGAGAAACAGGGTCAGTGAGGAAGGAGGGGGAGGAGGTGATTCAAGCACCAGGGCTGAGATTCTCCTGCAGCCTATGGTGAGACTGTTGTGTCCCTGTAGCCCTTGGAGGGCACAGGGCAGCAGAGATCCACCTGCAGCCCCTGGAGGAACCTACGCTGGAGCAGGTGGATGTACCCAAAAAAGGCTGTGACCCCGTAGGAAGCCCATGCTGGAACAGGCTCCTGGCAGGGATCTGCAGAATCGTGAAGAGAAAGCCCACACTGGAGCAGGACTGCTGGTGGGAATTATGACCCTGTGGGGGACTGATGTTGAAGCATCCTGTTCCTGAAAGACTGCACCCCACAGAGCAGTTCATGAAGAACTGCATCCCATGGGAAGGACTAATTTTTGACAAGTTCATGAACTGTCTCTCGTGGGAGGGACTTCAGGCTGGAGCAGGGCTGGGACTCTCCCTGAGGAAGAACAACCTGTGATGAACTGACTGTAACCCCCATCCCTTGTCTGTCTGTGCTGCTGAGGGGGAGGAGGTAGAGCTGGGAAGTAGGGAGGGTTGGAAGGAAGGTGTTTTTAAGATTTGCTTTACTTCTCATTATCCTGCTCTGATTTTGTTTGGTAATAAATTCATCTAATTTCCCTAATTCAAATCTGTTTTCCCTGTGATGGTAACCAGTGAGTGACCTCTCCTGCCCTTATCTCAACCCACCAGTCTTTCATGGTATTTTTTCACCATGTCCAGTTGCAAGAGGAGTGATAGAGTGGTTTTGGTGGGTACCTGGCACCCAGCCAGATTCAAACCACCACAATAAACAATTCTGTTGCTTGTTACTGCTGAATTGATAAGATTTCTTTTAATTATACCCATGATAAACTGAAACTATTTAAAAGTATTAATTTGCTTCTATTTTGCTATCTTTTTTTCTAGTTTATTTTCTCTAATAGTCTAAATTATTTTGGATGAGAGCATTGCTTTGCATTGAAAACATCTGTTTCATTGAAACTAATGAAGAAGAAATACAAAAAAGATTTAAAGGAGACCAGGTCAAGGAAGAAATGCTAAAAACATCAAGAGGGCTCATGGATACATGAACTATATAGATATTTTCCCCTCTACTTCTTTAATAAATGATGACATAATATTGTATTTTTATTTCCTAATTTTGCTTTTTAAAGACTTGAATGATCTCAAATCAAAATTGGTGGCAGTAAGTAATATACCAGTTTTTTTTAACTCTTTCTCTAATCAGGATTAATTTTCCTTGCCTATACCCAATGTATGCTGTTAAGACACTGTAGTTTAAGAAGCAGATCCTCTGTATCCCACAGGCCCTGACTACATACATTAGAGACACACAATTTTCCATAGTTTATAAACCAGTTCATTCTTCCATGTGATGATAGTAAGTGCTTGAGGAGGGTGGGCATTAAGATCAGTGAGGGAAATACCTAAGCAGTGGATTGTTGTTCTGAGTGATTACCACACTGAGACAGAAATTGCTGTAGATGAAAAACAAATTCTATGGTTATGAAAGAGAAGCAAAAGTATCTTGCAGTGTACCTTTTTGAACCATCTATTCCTTCTCCATTCACATCCATCTATTTTAACCTTGCTGTGAAATTTTGAAAACTTTTCCACTGTAACCATACATTCCCCCAGTATTGTTTCTCAGTTTACCTCTCAGGGTTTTGTTACTTTCCAAGTCTGATGGCTGGTCAAAAATCTACTCAGTTCTAACATGATTGTTTTCATTTCCCATCAAAACTCAGCTAGTCTTGAGGAGTAAGCACATCTGGAATTATTTTCTTGGTAATTTGGATTGGGAGGCATTGATGGCATAAGATTTCTCATATTGCATTACTTCACAGAGGGGGAAAACACATTATAAAACAGTGTCATACTTCAGCCTCAAGTTTAGCTAGTGAAATTTACAGAGTAAATTATTATGAAGTTAGACATATATGTATGGGGTACAGATTAGCTGTCATCTACCTATCTGTTATCTATATCACCTATAAGCTAGAAGGGCAATTAAGTACTTCTGTTATCTTCATTCAGTCCTGAAAACAGCATCCCACTAGCAGAATTATTCATACGAGAAAACAATCTAGCATCCCCTGAAGTCCTGCACCAATTTTTGTTCTGATTTTTCAGCCCCTCCTTATTCAAGAAGCCTTATAAAATGTTAGGAATTCTGTTTAACTTGCTCACCACAGGAAGAGATGGTAAAATCTGAGGCAAGCAGAAGGGATTATTTTAAACTTCTAAGGGACTGAGTAGATTTAAATGTACAAATTTAATTAATCTTAATTTGATATGGTTTTATAAGGTCAAATTCATAACATCAGGATATGCAGAATATATTTCTTCAAGATTAAATACCTGGCTCTTAAAGAGGAAGCACTTCTGTAGCCATGTAAAAGGAACTGCAATGTTAATACCAGTGCAAATGCTTATCAGCACCAGATAAAAATCAGAGAAAGAGCTCAATGTTTTTTGATAGCATGATGTCTGAATAAAAGAACTGGTCATTCAGCCTTAAACTAAGAATTAAATGTGAGTTTTCTATCACTTGCTTCTTATGTGTACATTAAATTTATTGACCTTGGAATTGAGGGTTAGGCATCTGCTGATGCAGAGAGAGCTGTAAATTAATTATTTAAGCACTATTGATACTATTACTCGATGCGCATCTGTATTTTCTGTCACCTCTTTATTTCTAAAATCTTACAGTTTTTTACTTTAAAGAAGATTATTATAGAAAAAAATACACTAGTTTTTATGAAAAAAATAATTAGTCGAAGTTTATTGCTACGTGCATGAGGGAGAGGCTAAAAAACCCCCAAACCTGACCCAGTTGAGCAGCACAAGTTTGTACCTGCCAATCAGAAAGGTGTGTGTGAATCTAAGTGTAGGCTCAAAGTCAGAGAAATAGTTTTCTATGCTGAGATTTTCCTGATGAATATGACAGCTACAGTACTCAGTTTTGCAAAATGTATTTACTGTACAAAAATATTTTTATTCTGAAACATAGTTTCAGCAGAGTGTCTGGTTTTAAAGATTAAAGATGCCCATCCTTAGGAAACCCTGGAGGAACAAGTCTCTGCAGAGGAAAGGAACCAATTTTCTTTAAAGTTTTCTTTTATCTATTTCTATACAATTTAATTGTGATGACCCAGATAGGTACTTCATGCTATCATTTTTTGTTATATTCTGGACAGGGAATACAGTTTAAAGACAGCTACAGAAAATGTGAAAATATTAACCACATATACGTTATATTAGCAAACATCATTATGTCCATATCAAGAGGAATTTTTATTTCTGGAATACAAAATAAAACACATTTTGAAAACAAAAGATATAAAAATAATTTCTATGGAGAATACTGTAGACTTTAAAATAAATTTTCAGTTTTAATCAGCTGAAACAGTCAAAGTTGATGGACAAGGAATATCCAATATCATTATAGATCACTGTAATCTGCACAGTTCTTTGCAGGCATAAGCAAGAATATGGATTCTTTTCTTGGAGAAACCTTAATATAATATAGGACTAGGACTATTATAGCCTTATTAGATATAAAAACATGATAAATACTTATTTTTAGTCTCCAAAACAGGGTTAAAGACATTAGTTGTGTTTCCTACACATCATGTATAAACATGAAGCTTCATTTTAACATATCTTCCTAATCTCAGTTTTTCTATCTATTTTTAAGCCTTAGATTAACCACTGCTCCCTATAAATACTAAAACTCCATATTAAGAATAATTACTTTCTGGTTTAGATGAATTTTCAATCTCTCCTAAGAGACTAGAGGGTTACCTCTTCTGTTTTCATTGAGTTAAGTAGCAGAAATGGAACACAAAAGTACATAATTGAGAATAGTTCTTCATGAAAACAAAATTAAGAGTAATCCAGACTGTACCACAGTCACCCAAAAGGGTGACTCTAAGTATAGCTATGTCTGGTAAGAAATTATGAAATTAAAACCAGATGATATTTTTGTGGGCAGAAGGAAAGATAAAATTGTGATTTCACTAAATTTTAATGGCCGTTCAGCTACTTTTTCTAACTTTTACCTATTTGGGATATCATTGTTTTCCACTTACAATACCGTTCTGGAATTCTCTAACTGCTTCATTCAAGTAAATAGGGACTGTGTGAGTTTGTGTCAAGGTTAAATTTAGATGTATAGGGTAAATTATGTTCTCAGTTTCATTTCACTGTAAATACTGAGTAATTGAAATCGATGAACCTACTCCTGATTTAAACGAGTGTTAGTAAAGGCAGAATTTGATGTCTCTCAGGTCAATACCAAGGGTCTTGCACACAAACAATTACATTAACCTATATCACCTCTGCAGCTGTGTCAAGGATACCACTATGTGTAAAGTTACAGCATTTTTTCCAGGCTGAAGATTGACTGAATCCAGAACAATGTTCTATTAATGGCATTAATAAATTTCCATAATAGAGGTGAAATAAGTTGCAGCAATGGTAACAACCTTCTGAAATATACAACATAGGCACTTTAGTGCTGATACAGTATACATTGGCAACCAGAAACATAAAGGCTACCTGCATGACTATGAAGTTATTCCAACATTGAAAGGACCCTTTGTTTCCTTTTATGACTTAAAAATACTGGAAAGTTTCATGGAAATAAATCACAGTGACTAGGTAACCAAAAAGACAGCAAAAACTAGACATGAGGGGGTATTTTTAGCTTATATTTGAAACCTTATTGTCAAGTATATATCACTAAAGATTATTAAAAATGCAAGTAAATTTTATAGATGTAATGATTTATCATCCATTTAAAAAAAAATAATTTTAGTGTTTAACATGTTACTCAGCTAAACCACGGAAAATTTTAAAATTAAAATTAGACATAGGTAATTTTTTCAAATGGGACAGCTAAAATAAAGTGCTTAAATCAATGCCACTTAAATTGTAACAGATTTTTCATTGTAAATTCGATGGGTCCTGGAAACAATGCTACAATTCCGTACTGCAAACTAGTATATTTCAGTAGCAGAGACCAACCTGCACTAAATTAAGCTGGTCATTGATGGATTCCTAAAGTAAGAATAAATGAGCAATGTCATTGACCTTAGCAAGTAATACATGTACTGCTTGCAGCACCATTACATACATGACAAACTAAAAGAACAAATATCTGGGTCATAAAGCAGAGCTGGTGGATTGGTGAAATGTGAAGAACGTTTATATTTCCAAGACAGAAAGATTAATAACCACTTCCACTGGGGGAAAGCATGAATTTAATGCAGGGCCCACTTTGCTCGGTTTTCCTTTTCTTACCTCAGCTTTCCTTGTTATCACACCATAACTTACCTGGATTTTACACTTTTTTTTTTTATTATATTTTTTTATTTTGATTTCAACCTAATAAAAATTTACCTACTATTTTGAAAACTCCTAACTTTTCACTATTTTTATCTACACTTCCAGCTTGATACTGATAATCAGAATGATTTATATATTATTCTACCCAAATTACAGTTGTGAGTGTATTCTTTTCTTATTTATTCCATTTCCAAATAAGAATAAATATATAAATATTTTTTAAAAAAAGAAACAAAACAGAAAAAAAAATTGATTAGGTAAGGATTTCTTATCTAGAGGAAATCTGAAAGCTCCATTTAACTTCTCTTCCTATTCCTGCAGCTTCCCCTTTCTTCCCTTGACAGTTGCCCTGGCACACACACACACACACACACACATACACACACAAGGAATTCTGCTTGCAGTTGCTCCATAACAGCCATTGGAAGGGTCACTTCTACAACACAGATTTAAGCCAAAGCCAAGTATCTTCACCTCTGGAAATTTGTATAAACACTCTGAAATAAATCAGTCTGCTGTGCATGGGAAATATCTGCGAAAGGTGAGAAGAGCCCTACCTACCTCTTGGGAAAAGGGGATAAGGAGAAGCACAAACAGAAAGCAGCACAGAAACACAGAATAAAACAAAACCAAGAATAATTTAAAATTGAGTTCTACAGCTTAAAAGAGACTGACTTTTCTGGAAGCTACATGCTTCTGTTTTTCTACATAAAAGCAGCAACTTAAACTTCTCAATCCTACCCACATTAGCATGACCTGAAGTGGCCACCTCCCAGGCCCAAGCCTCCTTATATCAGTCCTGTCAGCAGTAGCAATATTGGCTATGTGAATCAATTTAGTACAGTGGATTCTCTCAATGTTTTATTAGATTATCCAAAGTATGACACAAATGGGGAAAAAAAAAAAAAGCTGAAACAAAGTAGACATTCATTGCCAAAAAGCAGAAGAAGAGCACTAAGATGGAATTAATTCTAAAAGGGCCTTTTTCATTAAGAATCCTGCCTGCAATTTTCAGGAAAATTGCAAATGTAGAACATACAGGCAGCTCACCATCTTTCCTCCCTCCCTGCCCTTGTCATTCTCAGTATTCCCTGAACACTTGAACTCTCAAGACTTTCAAGCTCTCTAGTGTTTATGAGTTCGCAATATTTCAAAATGTTGAAAATACTAAAGAAATTTGATCTAGAGCTCCTCCATGCCCAAATTTTTTTAATAATCTAAATGTTCTTTTTTATGAAAGACCAAGTTATATGTCATTCATATTGTTCAAGTACTTTCACTGAGAGAAAGAAGAGAAGTAAATCTGACTGACAGACCAGTGGACAGTGGAATGAAATTTAAATTTGAGAGATAAATCCTGACAACCTCTAATAGGTACAGCAGTTATATTTTTATGCAGTTGAAGAGTTTTCCAATTCAAATTACATAATATACTTTTTAATGAACTCATTCCAAATGCAGATCAAAGGATACAGCACAAGAATTCATGAAGGAAATATGGTGGCCTGTCTGATTAAGAGATTTAAAAGTTCAATACCTTTACTTGAAAATTACTTACTCATTTAAATTACACTAAAAAGTGTTTAATTAAAAATATTAAAAATTAAATAAAATAAAATTAAATTGCATTATGTTAAACAAAAAAGTGTATCTGTATAAGTTACTGATTATAAAAACAATGATTAGAGTAAGCCTATATTTTGTGACAATCAAGCATCAAGGATCTTTCCTGTCAGTCTCTCAAAACCATATCAACTTTTTTATCCTCATTCAGCATAGGCAATTTTAACTGAAATGGATAGGTGGCACATTTAGTACTGAAGTGTTTGTCTGACGATGCAGTTTCTTGTCACTCACTATTGGAATTAATGAAACGTCTAACTCATAAGTCATGAATCTTTCCATTAAGTTTTTTATATGATTTTGTATTCAGAAAACAACACAAAATGCACAAGTACAACTAAAAATAATGGATAGGATTTGCAGTAGGACTCAGGCCTGACAGAAATCCCTTCTTTTACAGTCACTAGAGGCATTTTAAGTGAGAACAAGATGAGGTCAATACTAAGGGCTTTCAAAATCTTACCCCCTGTACTATGCCAAGCTAAAATGTATACACCTTAAAAAGGCAGCACAATATCTACATATTGATATTGTGTCCACAAAGAAAATAATTCTTCTTTTTCTAGAAAAAAACCCTAACTCTGTAGACAATAAACTAGCTTGTTTACATAAGCAAGTAGCCTGCTTTCTTCAGACATCTTTTTTGACTGTTTCCAGTGAAATTAATAGTTAGATTTTGCTCTAATTAGTCAGTTGGACTATGGAAGTTGTAACAAGTTGCCAGGGGAAAGGGAACCTCAGTCCATCCCATTCCTACCAGTTTGATGTCAGTGTCAGCAAGAGATGCCCAGAGCCTGGAGAGGGACTGCAGGTGAGCAGGAGAACACCTGAAGAGCAGCACAAAGGAATTCCAGCCACTCCAGACCATAGGGCAGCTTCACTGGGGCTCCAACTCAAATGCCTCTATGCAAGTGCAAGCAGCATGGGGAATAAACAAAGGGAATTAGAGATGTGCACATGCCTATAGGGATGTGATCTTGCTTGCATGACATGCAGACCTGGTGGGATGGATGTTTCCTATGAATGGAGTGTTGAAATTAAAGGATACAAGGAAAGACAGGTAGAGGAGTCAAGGATGGGGTGTTGCCCTCTTTGTCAAAGACCAGCTGGAGTTCATGGAGGTCTGCTTGAGAATGATTGAGGAGCAGACCAAGAGCCTGTGGATCATCAGAATTAAAGGAAGGGCAAGGGCAGGTAACATAGTCACGGGGGTCTGCTACAGGCTGTGCAACCAGGAAGATCAAGTGTATGAGGCCCTCTAGAGACAAATGGGAGCAGCCTTACGTTCACAAGTCCTGGTTGTCATGGAGGACTTCAACCACAGATACCTGTTGAAGGGACAACACAGCAGGGCATAAGCTGTCCAGGAGGTTCCTGGAATGTGTTGATGGCAACTACTTTTTCCAAGGGATAGAGGAACTAGCAAGGAGAGGTGCTGTGCTTGACCTTGTTCTCACCAAAAAGAAGGGGCTGGTCAGCAGCGTGAAGCTCCGGGTTGTACGGAATGTGAAGCCTTGGCTGCACTGACCATGAATTGGTAGAGTTTCAGATCCTTAGGGCAGCGAGGAGGATGTGCAGAAAGCTCACCCCTGGACTTCAGGAAGAAAACCTTGGCTTCTTCAGGAATCTTCTTGGTAGAGTACTATGGGATAAAGCCCTGAAGTCAAGATGGCCCAAGAAAATTGGTTAATATTCAAGGATCACCTCCTCCAAGCTCAGGAGTGATGCATTCCAACAAAGAGTCAGAGATATGGTGGGTGGTCCACTCAGTGGATAAGGAATTGGGAAGACGGTCACACTCCAAGAGCTTTTTTCAATGGTTCACTGTCCAAGTGGAAACCTGTAATGAGTGTTAGTCCTCAGGGATCAGTATTGGGACTGGTGCTCCTCAACATCTTTGTCAGTGACATGGGCATGAGATCCGCTACACTCAGCAAGTTTGTTGACAACACCAAGCTGTGTGGTGTGGTCAACACTCTGGAGGGAAGGGATGCCATCCAGCACAACCTGGACAAGTTTGAAAGGTGGATCCTTTTGAACCTTATGAAGTTCAGCAAGACCATAGGCAAGGTCTTGCCCCTGGATCGAGACAATCACAAGCACAAATACAGGCTGGACAGAGAATGTTTTAAGAGCAGCCCTGAGGAGAAACCCCACATGGGGGTCTTGGTGGATGAGAAGCACAACATGAGCTGGCAATGTGCGCCTGCAACCCAGAAAGCCAGCTGTGTCCTGCATCAAAAGAAACATGACCAGAAGATCCAGAAAGGTAATTCTCCTCCTCTTCTCTGCTCTTTTGAGACTTCACCTGGAGTACTGCATCCAGCTCTGGGGTCCCCAGCATAAAAAGAGAGAGTCGAGAGGATGGCCACTGAGATGATCAGAGGGCTGGAATGCCTCTCCTATGTAGAGGGGCTGAGAGAGTTGGGATTCCATAGCCCATAGCTCACGTTAAAGTCTTCCAGTAGCGTCGGGGGACCTACAAGAAGCCTGAACAGGGACCTCTTGCAAGGACATGTGGTGAGAGGATATTAGGGTACACCTTTAAAGAGAAAGAGGGTAGGTTTAGATAAGATATTTCTTGACTGTAAGAGTGATGAGACACTGGGACACACCTCCCAGAGAAATTGTGGATGCCCCATAGCTGGTGGTGTTCAAGGCCAGCCTGAATGGGGCTCTGAGCAACCTGGTCTGGTGGAAAGCATCCTTGTCCGTAGCAGAGGGGATTTGGAAGTAGATGATGTTTAAGGTCCCTTCCAACCCAAACTATTCTATAATTTTTAGATTCTATGAGACAGGCTGTTCCCCTGCAGCTCATGGAGGGCCATTGTGGAGAAAATAATCACCTGCAGCCTATGGAAGATCCAATGTTGGAGTAGGTGGATGTGCCTGAAGGATGCCGTGGCTCTGTGGGAAGACGGTACTCAAGCAGGCTCTGGGCAGGACCTGTGGTCTCATAGAGAGAGAAGACCACCCTGGAGAAGGATTCTTGGCAGGACCTGTGACCCTGAAGAGGACCCACGCTGAGGCAGTTTGTGAAGAACTGCATCCCAAGGGAGTGACACACATCAGAGGAGTTTTTGAGGTCTGTCTCTCATGGAAGAAATTCCACCCTGAAGCAGGGCAAGAGTGTGAGGAGTCCTCCTGATGAGGGATTGACAGAAACATGATGAACAGACCCCATTCCTCATCCTCCCTAAGTGGAATCTGTTTTTCCTATGATAGTAACTGGTGAGTGATGTCTCTCTGCCTTGATCTCAACCCATGAGCCTTTTTTCATATTTTCTCCCCCTGCCCAGTCAAAGAGAGGAGTGATAGAGCAGCTTTAATGGGGACCTGGTGTCCAACCAGGGGTGAAGCCACCAAAGGCTTTTTTTAATACCACATGAGTAGAAAAAGCTGTCTGTTGCACAGAGATGTTTCGTATGATAGTAACTGAGAAACTTCTGGAAAAAGTAGAAAAAACACCTGTAATTCAAGGAATTACATAAATTCAATTGCCTAATTTTAAGTATGTGCTGAACTGTTATGTATTTTAATGAAACTTCAGCTTTATACATAAGGCTATTGGAAGACATTTTCAGCTGCCAAATGGGAGCGAGGTATTGCTGTAAAGGGTTAATAACTGTTTACTCTGATTTTCCTTGCTTTCCTTTGCTTTTCTTCTCCCTGTTCATTTGTTTGTTCTTTCAAGTGGCTTTTTATATCTCCTCTTTACTTAATAAGCTTTGAAAATCATCTTCTAAAAAAATAAGAAGAAAAGAAATTGGATTTTTTTTTCAGATGGAATTGCTTTTGCTCTAAAATATTCTGGGAAATATGCTCTTGCATGCAACAGTGAAATGTTCTATGGTACAATAATTAAAACATCACTTCAGATTTATAATTTTATAATTGATGAGTACATGAAAAATATTCTTACTCAATTTTTTTTTTTGTCAGCAGTTTTGTTTATTATGTTGGTTATTTCTGAAGAGAAAACCAATACTGTACATATGCACACATTGCATGTTACAGCAGCATTTTACTGCTGTTTCAGTGCTTGGTAAAAGTAGATGCACAGACTGCCAGGTGATCTCCATGAAATCTATTAAATCTGGATGAAAGGACCATTGAATTGTTGGGAAAAAAAAAAAGGCTTGAGGCAATCTAAGCTTTTACCTAAGTTAAACACAAGTCACACACAGACAGGAGTAGAACAGCTCTGTTCTAGCTTACAACATGCTTTTTTTAGATGGCCTCTGGAAGGGAAGGAGGGAAGGCAAAAGTATTAGCAGAGCAAGAAGGGAGCAAGTAAATGCTGTTTGTTCTATGATACCCGTGTAATTGAATCTAGCCACACAATTAACTTTGCATATTAAGAAATTTGTCTGGTTCTTCAAGTCCTGTGGGAATTTTGCCATTTAGATCAACAGGAAGAGAACAGGAAAGTTAGTAGGATTATTTCACTGTAAATTAAATTAAACTTTTGTGTGCAGGATCAGACATAGAAGAACATACAGCTAGGTATTATGCTGCATAATGGATATTTGATCTTTTCCCTAACATTTTGGTCATAATCATAGAATCCTTTGCAAATTTTATTTGTTCCCTATGACATACTTTTAGGGAATTAAAAGGAATTTTCTCTGCTTACAAATTTTTCAAAAAAAATGAAATTGCATGAATGAATTATCAAAATTTACATAAAGTTTTGAGCATTTAATTATAAACTATGCATTAGAATCTTTACACAAGAAAATCTCTGTGTCACTAGTAAAAAGATTGTTTATACATGATGAAATTGATGCAATTCAGAATTCACATGCTGAATTCATCTCATACATTTTAGACCCACAAACAGGGATTTTTAGAGAAGTCAGCTTTATGAGGATGAATTATCAAGTGCAGGATAAATAATATCAGAAGCCTGCCAAGAACAGCAGAGTAAAGAGATGAGAGACTGACTTCCCATTATCAAAATACACTGACAACAGAGGAATAACCATATCTACTATTTCTTGAATACTGAAATATTTTAGTATTATTTCTGTGAACATTTGCTCTTAAAAACAGACAATCAAACAAACCAACAAAAAATCCCAAACAACAAACTCACACCAAAACTGAGGTCCAGCTGGTTTAGTTTCAGCAGCCGTGTACAGTAAATGAAAGCAGCTCCCTTTCCCAGCAATATAGATGACAAACAAGGTCCATGTGCGTGCCAAGTTTTTCTGCAGACATTGTAGCACAAAATAGAGAAGGTTTAATCCATAATAGCACAAAGAGTTGCATTGGCTTGAACTCAGCTATGAGAAACAGAGCAGTTACTGTGTTTTCGCACGTGGCCGTTTCATGCACGACCAGTGAATTACTTCTGATGCATTCATATTTTGGGAATTTACAAAACCAGAGGGAAGGAAGAAATAAACATCCACAGGGAGACAAGATACACACACTTCTTTAAATACCCATCCAGCAAACAGACAAAACCCATAAGTAAATGCAATTCCTTCAACAAATCATGTATTATTTGCCAATAGCTTTTTAATCCTTGCTATTAAAAAAAATTCCAGTGTAAGAAATTTAAGCCAAGGTATTTAAATTCAGCTACTTTTCATGATTATTAAGATTTATCACTACTAAATGCTATCTTGACTTAGTAAAAAACCTTAATAAGCATTTTCCAATTTTTTTCCACCTACAGATCTCCCAAACATATAGTGATGAATCCATACATAAAGATATATAGCAAATCATTATTTGTTCTGTCTACTGGATAAGTGTTGATGTTATCCAAATATGCCTTTTGGGTACAGGATTTTTAGAAAGTATTAGGCATAGAGAAATTCTGTGCTAAGTTGGGAATTAAATAAGTTACTTCAAAGCTACTGAAGCAACTGGAACTGGAGTCGAAGTACCTCTGAAGATTTAAGCATTTTGAATGTAAAACATTCAAAATCTGCTTGGCCACCATTAAAAAAAAACCCAAAACAACAAGAACAGAACAAACTTAAAAACTTGGGGTTTAGTATGATGGAGTTGAAACACTGAGAAGTTCTCTGATACTCAACCTAGACTAAGGCCATCCTTTTTCTTCTGTCTTCAGAACATCTAGTAGGCATTCTCAAAATACTTCTAATATACTAGGTCTCTAGTCTGTACTGATCTTTTGTGTCCAAAAAAGGGTAACAAAGATGTTGAAGGGTCTAGAAAACATCTTAGCAGGAGTGGCTGAGAGAATTGGAATAGTTTTGTCTGGAGAGCTCGGGACACCTCATTGCTCTGTACAACAACTGGAAAGGAGGTTGTACTGAAGTAGGGATTTGTTCTCTTCTGACATGTCTCAAGTGAAAAAGGGAGAGGGAAGGGGCTTAAATTGTACCAGGGGAGGTTCAGATTAGTTATTATAGGATTTGTTAAAAATCACTGAATTAGAAGTTAGGCATTGGAAGAAGTTGCCCAGGGAGGTGGTGTGGAGTCACTGTCTCTGGAAGTGTTCAAGAGGGGTCTAGATATCTAGATATGTCTAGATATTTGTGAATATGGCTTAGAGGTTATTATGATAGTGCTGGATAGATGGATTAGATGATCTTGAAGGTCTTTTACAACCTTGATGATTCTGTGATT
>WBNO01017580.1:246430-258915 GCA_013400575.1 Peucedramus taeniatus | reverse complement strand
TGAAACTGGATGATGAAAAATTGAGTAAACAAATCATCACTTAAAATGTCACAAAAATAACTAAATCTCTTTTATTCTAATTATTCAGGAACTCTTTTATTAAGTGAGTTCCTGAAGACTACAAGTTTTGTTTGTTGACAGCAGAATTAAATATCTTTATTACACTGAAGCTGACAGGGTTTTTTGGCAGAATAACCATTTTGAAAAAAGTGATTCTTAAAATACAAGAACCTAAAGATTAAGATGCTCATTATAAAGACCATTACAAGCAGAAGTTGCCTGATAAAATTAAAGAATATTTGGTGCATTGAACTGTGTGTGTTTTAATTTTCTGAAGTAAAATCTGTTCAGCTTGCACCCTGAAACTCCAACTTAAAATAAGCGAACTAGTTCTGGATCTCCATAGATGTGTTGTATTACTTAAGGTCCTATAGCAGCATTTTACCCACTTTAAGAGACATCCATAGCTAAAGCATGTTTATACATATACACACACACACTAAATAGCAAGCATCTGGCATTCAACAAAGTACTGAGAAAAGTCACTGTCATCTGCTAAAATACACCAAGCAATTAACCAGTCAGATTCTGAGTCACTGAATGTTTCTTTACAAGTCCTTTACTGTAGCATAACTCCACTACTTACTGGTCAGGTGAACAATAACACTAAAGACTTGAAGTATCCTAAGCTGGGGAACAGGGTATTTAGTGATTCTTTCACATCCGAAGGACAGATCAGCCATCAACTACCAAACCCTGTATTCAGCAGTTTGAAAATCAGAGGTGCTTCTGTAAAATTCCTCTTCCATCAAGAAAGCAGAACTAATATTTATAAGTAAGGAACAGGTGGTACCTGGAAGATCTACACTTGTTATTTATTCTTTTTCTTAATAGAAGAAGTTCTTCAACAAATTCATGTCTATTCTAGTACTGCTGCTACAAACACAGTTGAAGAAAAAATATTACATAGATAGCTAGCATATACGTGTATACACATACATACACCTATACATATAGGCATATACCCAAATACATTACTTCACATATTACATTTAAATGAGTCATTAAACAGATGTATTTAAAATGCACACCTTTATCTGTAGCTATCTAATCATATATATGTATTTAAAACACTTGTTAAAAAAAAAACAAAAAAAAAAAAAAACCCACACCCCTTTTTCCGACTTCTTTTTTTGAGAAACCACTGCTTTTATTAAATCAAGTTGATTACAAGCACCCAGAAAGCCATCAGCCCATGTGACTTAATCTGCCAGGTTTCCAAAACTAAGTATGTTAAGGTTGCCTACTATTCTTCTCTAGGAGGCGCTACAGCAGCTGGCAAGTCAGACAAACAGCTTTTAGCAGACCCTAACTTTGAACATTATCAGACATGATAAAAACAGCCGCTACAGTTAATTCACAAGATTTTCATGCTATATTAGAACAGGCTTTCTAAAAGAACTTTTAAAAACCAGCATGGATCATTTAGTCAAATGTGATGTTAGAAGTTCTAAGATGTTTAGTGAGCATATCACCTGCAGTTAGTAGCTGCTCCACATGCTGCTATGACAAACATACCTGGTTGTGTTCAACAACTCTTTTTTGTTTGAGCGCTACTGGCGTCTTCGTCCTGGCTTTCAGAGGTTCTCTCTTCTCAAGCCTCAGCTCAGTCTTTGGATCTGCAACCAGTTTTAACACAACTAGTTTCTATAATACTACTGGTTGTTGTACTAGTTGAAACCAAATGTATTTTAATAAAAATTCATTTTGAGAGGCAATATAACTCTAAAGAGTTACTATTTCCTTAAAAAGCCGTGAAACAGGTATATTTGTCTATTAAATGTATAAGAACAAAGACTTGAATAACTTTAAAATTATTTTAAAACACTGGTCCACGTATTTACTATTTTTGCTAAAAATCCTACATTTCAGATAAGCCTTGACAAATCCAGCAGCTCCATTTAGAAACTGGTATCAAATTGCAATTCCTTTAACCAAAGCACCATTCTCCTATTGATTGTAGTAAAGGTATTGAAGCTTGTCAATGCTGTTTGAAGTTGATAGCTCAGTTTCCTCTAATGTCCTTTTATATAAAACACCATTTTTGATGCAATAGAAAGGAGAGTGGTTAGCACTCATCTCACCAATGAAAGGATGCATTATTTCCACCACCTTTCTAAAATTCTAATAGCTTTACACCAACTTATTTAAGATTAATAGGTTTTTGTTTTTTTTTTTTGGTAGGGGAGAAGGGCAATATTTGGGTTTGAGTTTTTTCCCCAGTGTGTGAATAGTTCAGTATTTATATGAAGCATATGTAATTATAAGAAGTTAGCTGTCAGTTGTGACTGGGCTCTTGGCTGTCCCAAACAATCTCTAACATCCTTTCCCCCTTAAAAATGCAAGATATAGAAGTTGAAAAACAAGCCCAAATACGCAAGGGAGATCAATCCAATTACTAGTTGTATTTCAACCCTTTCTGTCCTATGTACATGGAAATTCCTGTAAAAGGAATTCCTGTTTTTATTTTTTGTAAATTGCCCAATGTTGTGTTTTTGGTTCCATTTCCCCCAACACTACACATGCTTGATACAAACTTGATATTAAAACCCACAAAACACAAATCCAGGACCAACCAATCAACCACCACTAAGTCCATAAGGAACAGAGCATAAAAGAGGTTGAATCATAAGTGTTAGCCATTAAACAAAAAAAGAACAAAAGTTTAATAAACAAACATTCATTCAGTATCCCATAGTAAATAACTACTGTGAGCACCATAAGACAAAATTGGACTGGTACTTAAGTATGAAGTGCAAAGAACATTGAAATACCCAATAAACATTGAAACATAGGCAGTTCTCCTGTCTATTGGATTTACAGGCTCCAGTCTGGGGAGAATGGATAAAAGGGACCAGTTCAGTAGCAAAAGGTTTCCTTTCCCAGAACAGGCACCTGGATCACTGTGCTGGTACTGCATGATCAAGTACATGACTGACATGGCCAACAGCAATATCTTACAGCCTCACTCAACAGCAAGATCCTACCTCTTTAGGTTATTTCTACTACAAGTATTATTCATGTATAATTTGAATTGTTCCCATGCAAGTTCCACTCGTGTCTTACCTTCCTCATTGTCACTGTACTGGTCAGAATCATTGTTTCCATTCTGTCTGGTGTTCTCAGTAGTTGAAATCGCTGGGAGAGGCACAGGTGCCTTCAGGTCAGGACCTTGTTCCATAAGTTTCAAAAGCTTTTTCTCATAAAGTTTCCTAGTAGTAGCTACAACAAGGAAGGATACATGCTAAAGAAACAGTTTTAATCTTTCCTGACTTGACTGATAGAACTTGGCTGTTACGTATTCTTTGGGAATTTCTGAACAAAATGCTTTGTTTACTTTTAATCAGTTTGTATGGCCCAGAGTATCTCTCTATATATAGACACACAGACCTCTAGGCACACAACTCTGCCTCTAAGGCTTCTAACTTTTCAGTTTAAGAGAATTCTTAGATAAACTCGGACCTCTTTGTACACTGGAAGTTAAAGAAACAAAATCAACAGAAAGGGAATTTACCTCCTTCTTCGATGTTTTGCTTCATATGCTGCAACATATGTTGTTATTCCCTCACCAGAAAGAAAAAAAAAGTGAATTTGATAGTGCAAGGGCAACAATTTCCATGCAGATTGCTCTATTATTCTACTAATTCCCTCACCCTGGAATTAATGCCCCTGCCTTTGCCTTGTTGGCAAATTCAGTTCAATAAGCAGCAACAACTTTCTGCTTGCTGCCGTCTAGCCATCAGGTTGGCTTGCTTGAGCTAAGAGGACAGCTGTTTAAAACATTTTAAGTCTAGCACATACTTCCACATCTGGACTTTGTTGGCAAAAATCCATAGAAATAACTGGTACCTGAGCTGTTAGCTGCAGGAAAAAAAAAAAAAAAAACTAACTTTTGAAGTTTTCTGGTAAGAGGAAACCACCATTTAAAAGAAATGGCAGCCTCTCAAGAAAGAGTCCATACCCTCCAAGAAGTAACGGCAATAAATTAGATCAAATGTAAATGCCTTTCCAGTGGACGACATAGGTTCTTGAGTACTATCCAAGGGGTACAGGATGAATGGCAAGGCATGCAGAATCAGCTAACTGAAAATATCACAGATAAGACTTTGAATACACACAGGACTGCAGGCTCAGTCATGGACATTTCCATCCACGTAGGATTTCAACATTCCACAGAAGGCTCCGCATACTACAGACAGCAATCTTTTTTTCAAGAGTTGTGAAATCAAATTCTCTTGCCATTAGGCTACTGCACAATCTGAAAGGCAAGGCGCTTTGATCCCACATCACAGATGAGTGCCCAAGGCAGGAGATTAGGCTGGGGTCAGGACTACTCCTGACATAGGCCAGCACACAGGACAGAATGCTAAGCTAGAAAAAAACATTAGCAAAGGAAAACATTACTGCACAACACAGCAAGTAGGAAATGCTCTAGGGAAAGGGAAGTTCCCTGTTCTCATTCTGCTCTCAATACTATTATGCTATTATGTAAGATGTACTTCCTATTTAAGTGGGCCCAGATCTAAATCTTTGTATCAGAAGACCTAACTACCCCAGCACTTAACTTTAACTAATAGTTACAGAGCTTCAGAATGGAAGTTGGAACATCTCCAGCTGGCCTAGAACAGGAAAAGCAAACTGCAGGCTTGCCCACCTGCAATGCTGCAAGACTTCTCAAGGTAAACAGTTCAATGAAAATATCCTAGGTGGAAACTAGGATTGCAACAGTACTGGTACTAAAAACTAACTGTATCAGAGAAACTCCACAAGAGAGGTATGATGAGAAATAAAACAGATTAGTATCTACTAGTTCAATTGACCTACCTACAATTGGGCCAGGATTTACTCCATACTTCATAAGTTGCTCTTGAAGGTCTTCATTACTCATCTCCGTTATATCTAGGCCATCCTTCTCCTCTGGTCTGGGTTTGTCAGTTTTCTTCGTAGCTTTCTGAGAACAGGAGGGAGAAATGAGAGAGGGTGTTTCCAGTTAATACTGAACACATCTTTTTCTTGTAAGAGAACAGGAAAAAACAGTGTACTAAACATATAAACCCAGAAGAAATTAATTCTATTCTCACCATGATCACTATTAAAGCCTATGTGAAACTGCACAAACATTTACAACTACTAAGAAAACATGCGCAAGTTTTCTGCTTAGGAAGGAAATACCCATTACAAGTCTCCTCTGAAGTTAAAAAAAAAAAAAAATCACCCATTATTTTGGTTTTGTGTTTTAATTTGAAGTTCACATATACAGTGGGAAGGAATTGCTTTCCTGTGACTGGAGAAGTAAGCTTCCAGGTGTTTCACCATCGCTACACAAAACTACAAATATTTCTATTACACTGGCATTTCTTCGCATTATTTTTCTACCTGATAGGTCATTTCCTCCTCTAATGATATAAGGAATCTTATACTTGATCTAAGGAACAAGTTCTTTAGTATCTACATACTTCCAATCAAGTTTCCAAAACCCCTATTCCTACTTGTCCTGTCATTCTCTGTGAGATTACATGATATTACAAGGTGAGTGCAGGAAAGGCAAAAATCAGAAACAGTCTCATATTTTCAAAATCCCGCTTATCTGCTTAGGCCTCTGCTACTTGTAGTTCTAAAAAATTCTAAACCCAACTCTGGCAACACTACTTGAACACTGGGCAATGCACCATCACCACATGCAGATGGCTATGAAAATAATCTGCTGAGATGCTACTCCTAAATTAGCAGTTTCCGCTCAATTCAAACAGAGTGATCATAACATTTCCTCAACTTGGGAAGCCTCTGTTACTATAATAGGGATTACAAAAGGGATGAAGTAAGACACAAAAACGCATGCTTAGGGTTTGCATGCTTTTTACTAAGAAAGTCCTTGATACTGCTTTGAAATAAATATTTGTATCTCAAAGTTGCATTATATAAACAGAATGAATTTTTCTCAACTCACTTGATAGGCCAGAGGGCCTGTTTTTATTTTTTTTTTGGTTGTTGTTTTTTTTGTTGGGTTTTTTTTTTTTTTGGTACTAACAAAAGACTAAAATTCCAAATACAAATATGCTATAAACACTCAGTAACAATTAACAGGTTTTTTTCTTGATGCATTTTATACGTTAGCAACAAAACACCTTAAGATAATTTACATGAGCTAACAGTATCTATCTAGCTATTAATGCCAGTTCAGTATTTGTATGCAAGCTTGGTCTTGCCTCAAATATCTTGGTATTTCAAAACTAAGCAGGGACCGTATGAGGGTTTCCTAAAAATATCTGGCTCCAAATTTTCCTCTGACTTCTGGATATTCCAGCATGATAAACTTAAAATCAGCTGCTGAAAAGCAACAGAATCTCTAAGAATCATGGCATTTCTTTAAGAAATAGACTCCAAACAGTCCAAAGAAAGTATAGGGTCATTAAAGTGGCAGATTTGACTAAAGACAGATTTACAACTCACTTTATCAGTCATTCCACACCTAAGTAATTTTTGAAGCAATTGAGCCATACACAAGAAAGAATCAACCTGCAGCTGCACGAGACTTTTAGTCACTTTAGAACATGTTGGTCATAACATTATGTCAAATTAAATATTGCATTAATTCTAATTTCATAGTCAATGTGTTTTTTCTGGACTACTGAACTGTCCAAACAGAAAAAAGTTCTGAAAAAAATGCTAGGTTTTCTTGTTGAGATCTGTTTGGACTAATGACAGTTCTGGTGTTTGCCCACATCACCAAGCAAATTAATCAAGATGCTAGTCCATATTTCAGAAAAAAAACTACCATGGTGATGGTGCAGGAAATTGACATTCTAATGACACTTTAGAGAAACTGGAATCCTAGTGTAATGTATCTCTACCTTTGTTCACTTAAGAGACCACAGAAGATACTACAACAATATACACCAGAAAAACTACTCAGCATTCTGGATGCTTTACAGAAATTTTAGCCATCAGAAATCTAACTGCAACTAATGAATACCAGGGTACTCTTAACACAAGTAAACTCACACATCTCATGGTTTCTTTGTGGCTTTTTTTCCTTCAAAATACCATTTCACTTTTTTGTGCACTACTGTCACAAACAGAGATCATCAAAACAGCCAGTTCAGCAAAGAAAAAGGGTAAGGAGGGGGTGAAGAAAGTTGAAAGTAATCTGTGTTCTTCAATAACTGGACCAAATGTGTTAATTTTGTTCTGCAAGGTTACAGCTTTTACTTTTGAACACCTATGCTCCTTAAAGTAGGAGCAAATTACTTCCCTGGTACAAGTAGAAAGCTGCCATTTAACCATTCACTGAAGCACAAGATGAGTGCCTAGAAGCATAAGGCTGGATAGAAGAATTTCTCACACCTCAACTGTGGTATGACAGCATTAACTTCAGCAACAACACTAAATTTGATTACCACTACTATTATAAATTTTATTACCACTACTATTATAAATTTGATTATCACTACGTTTCCTGTGAACCATGACAACTTGTCTGCTGGACTACACCATGAGACATATCAAAAGAGCTAGCTTAAAAGTTTAACACTGTAAATTAAATACAAAACAAACAAACCCAAAAAACCCACACCCTCATTTACCTGTTCTATGATCACTAGCAAAATTTGTCTTACTATGGTGCAGAGATGAAGTGCTTGAAATGAAATTGTGGCAGAACTTGCCAATGTAAGGTAGTGCCACTGACCACTTTCCCCATAATGTAAATATTTTTGCAGTAATACACCCAAATCTATGTAAATATTTTTGCAACAATATACCCAAATCAGTAAATCCTTATTGGAAGATCTTTTATTCTGATCCAGATTGTGCAGCATAAAAAAACGTATTTCTAGTCACTGCTGTTTTCTAGAAAACCGATGATGAAGATTATCTGCATACTTCACTTGAGAGATTTGTTCACATCAGAGATAGCAATTTGGTAGTGGTATCTGCCAGGCTCCGTTTCCAACTGCCTAGGAACTAACTTTTCAAACAAGTACCAAAGTGAATTATAAGCATGGGGCTGCCACACAGCATTCTCAGTACTAGGGCCAGAGAAAAACAACAGCATAAAAGAAGCTAATCTTCTCCAAGTATTATCTCTTGATAGCACAAAGTTTTCACGTTCTTTTGCTAGCAAGAAGAGCAGACAATGCAAGCAACCAGAATTAAGACATGGAACCTACCCCTTACCTTACCTTTGGCATTCCTGCTGAATAGAAATGAAGAGCCAGAGACCAGCTTAATCAGGCAAACTTCATAAGCGCCTGTGCTAGTGCTAGCACTGTCCCAAAGACAAGCATAAGAAACTTATTGAAGAAGCTGTGAAACAATAAAACCAACAACTATGGGACATCTCCAGGAAACTATTTTCAAATCCCAAATTAAATGGCATCTACATCAGGATACACAAGGATTTTAATCCCAAACAGGTGCAGCTTCATCACTAGACACAAAAAGGGTCAGGGCTTACTTACGATTTCTCTGAATGAGGTTAAGATAGGCTAAAGAAAGCCCAAATCACACCAATGATGTGTGAAACAGAATGCTGTTTAATTTTCCAGTTTGCAGAGTTCCCTCTAGTAACAAATAACTACTTGTCTTAGGAGAGGTGAAGATAAGGAACTGGATATGCAAAGTGTTAATAACAGATTTATTCTGTGAAACAGATAGATCTTTATTCCCCTCATACTTTTTATTCTAGCAAACACAATAATTTCCTGCAGTAGAATTTCCTTTTTTAAAAATCAAGTCCTACCGCAATTTTTAACTTTAAAGGCCTGGAGACAATATTTACCAAGAGCTACAGGACAGACAAAATAAACAATGGAAAGGAAATTATGCACCAGCAATTCAAAGATACTTAGAGAATGACTTAGAGACTTTATGACTTAGAGAATTCTCTACCTTTTAACCTTAATTAGTAAGTGCCAGACTTAGAATTTCCAAGCCTATCTACAGTAACAGTCATAAATTATAAGATTATGGACTATTCAACCCTTCCACCCCCTTCTCCTCCCAGACATTAATTTCCTTGTTACTTGGTGAAGGAAATGTACCCACTACAAGTCTGAAGATGCAGAACAGCCTGGCAGGACTTCTCACAGTAGTTGGAATTACTTTGGTCATCTCATCCTTGCTGCCCACAGCTTTCTCTCAGCCAGCAGATGAGTGCCTTTTAAAAGGCCACAAAGTATTCAAACTGTATTCCGGGTGACATTTGTGCGGCAGGTCGTAATTAAGTCATACAGCCACACAGGAAACACCAAATAGATTCCCTGACTGCACTGGACATGCACAGATGCTTTACACTGCCTCACCTATCCAGTACACTTCCCACAAACCTAATCTTCACAAACTACCAGTTTTACTATTACCTTCCCTTTTCCAATAGCTGTTGTTATCTCAGCTACAGACATCACAACCACCGCACTCTGACTGTGAAGAGCTGAAGCTGGTTCTTTATTTACTTGGCTACTTGATCAGAACAAAAAATTTCAACACGCCAAACAAATAACTCTCCCTCCTTCCTCCCATCAAACCAAACATCTTTACCTGACAGGTCTCATGTATGACCTTTCAAACAGGCCCTTCAGGTCCAGATGTTCTCATCATACCTTCATTAACAGGAGACATTTGACTGATCTTTTTCACATAATCACTTTAAAGGTCAAAAATGTCACTCAATATATGCTTTAGAAGTGATTCTTCCAGGACATGAAATATACAACAAGCTCAGTCATAATAATCTACGCATTCTAAGCTCTGAACAGTTCCTGTTTGACAACAGCATCAAGACAATATTTTTGGTAGATGTTTTAAAATAATGGTCCTAGAGAGGCAAAAATGTAATTTCATAGTTACTTTTTCTGTGAGCTATCTTTGCTGATATTTAGCCCATAACTAACCAGGAAAAGGGGCATTCAGATGCAGATGGTTCACCCTGCAGCAAAACAGTGTCTTGCATACCTAGTCACTGTCCTCACATACCACTATGCTAAACAGGCTTAAGGGAAAAAAAGCAAAAAAGTTGCTCAAAAACATTAGTAGAGCTGGAGAAGCTGGCTCCGCGAGACAATATTATCAGACTGAGGCACAAACAGGCATGATTTTAAAAGCTTTTCCTGTCCTGGTAGGACTATATAGCCAAAGTGAGCTATATGTTCTTGGGCTGGATAGAGCTAAGCCAGAAGAGTGACGGATTCAAAACACATAATTTGCAACAGAATTCAAACTAGGGGATTCCGTCTCTGCACAGCTTTTATCAATGGAAAATAAGCACCTAAAAGCATTCGCAAATACTCAGAGCTTAGAAAAAAACCCACTAAAATAACAGCGTAGACAGTTCAAAATTACTAATGACTCCAGCCATGTCAAAACTCTAATGCCAGTATTAAGAGACATGGTGCAGCTTCCAGTGACTGCAGCATGGATCAGACGATGCCATTGCACTTGTTGCTCATACCCACTTTAAGAAAAGCTACGCCTGGACCCCTAAGGCACTCGAGTGATCCCGCGGCTGCCGNGCCCGGCCCGCAGCGCCGCACGGGCCGCGACCCCGCCCGCGCTGCCCCACCCTCCGACTCCTCGGCACACACGAGGACTGAACTCAGCCAGGCTGCGGGCTCGGAGAGACTTCTATTCGCTCGTAATAAAGGCAAGGGCGAGCGGGCCCAGAGAGGGGTGCGGGAAGGCACGTTCTTTTGTTTTATTCCTCCTTTCGTAAATCCTTGCAGTTCCAGCTTCCCCCCTTGCCCTTTATTTCTGACTTCTTTCAGATGTCTGAATGCTTTCCCTCCTGCTCTCTCTTAATCTTATCAAGATATTTTGCTTTGGTTTTTCACCAGAATCCCAGTCCCCTGGGATGTCACACTTCCCTCACTCTTCCTCTTTTTTCCAATTGTTCTAGGGGCAAATTGTTCTGGAGACACATGTGCTAGTCTTTTTGAAGGACAGCTGATCAGAGAAGCACTCTTATGCCAAAAGACTTTAACAGGGACAAGTTACTCAGGCTACAAGCAGTTGCAGAACTACTCAAATGGCAACAAGCACACATCATCCAAGTTTGTTTTGCTAGGCAGGTATTGTTTGGGATTTTTCTGAGTGTTTTGGTTGGGGCTAGTTCTTTTGGGGGGGAGGGGGGGGTTCAAGGGGAAGACAACACAACATAGGGCACAACGGACCCAAATCTGAGCAACTCTCACTAGAGTACTGTTTAAGTTCTGTGCTCTGATACTTACACACACAGCAAGCATAAATAGCACAGAGCCTTCCAGATATCGTTAACAAAAGTGTAGGAGTAC
Organism: Peucedramus taeniatus; assembly: GCA_013400575.1. NCBI lineage: Eukaryota > Metazoa > Chordata > Aves > Passeriformes > Fringillidae > Peucedramus > Peucedramus taeniatus. The sequence continues at coordinate 247,570 of WBNO01017580.1, read as the reverse complement.
CACCCATTCTGTAAACATCAAAAAACTCACCCATAATTGTTTAAACTTAAGCACTGTGGAAAGGAAAACTCAGATCTAGGACAGGAACTAGCAGATCTGCGATGTTCCTCCTCCAATAAGCATGAAACAAGTCAGACTCAAGCTCATCCTGTTTTACTCCAAAGCACCTTATGAATGCTATCAGCAGACCACTCTAAGTCAGAGAAATGTCTGTTTCACTGTAACTGCATTCAGTGAATGCCAGTTAAGTGTCAGAAATGGATGTTAAGGTAAATAATTTGGTTCTACAGAGCTCTTCCTCTTGAAGCTACAGTTTTCAATTTTTTAATTCAAGAACTGTTCTCTTTGCCTTTTGAAGGTTAAAGCGTGAAAGTGAAAGACCTTCAAAGGACTCCGTTTCTCGGCACTCCCTTAACTAATGACCTTTGAAACACAGTATCTAGGATACAATTAAATAGTTTCACTATCACACAAATTAGGACTCCGAAAACTGATAATCATTATCCAAGCCTTTTCTCGAGACCAGACGCCTTTCAACTATCAATCACAAGATTGCTTCCTCAATATATGCAAGTTTATAGCCCACTTATGAAAAAATTAAGAAAGACATCAAATGGAATGAACTTCCCCTTTCCTTGCATGTGTAAAGCCTAAGAAAACAAGCACAGTGGACGAACTGAACAGGCACCAGAGGCGCTTTGCTATAATACACATCTCAGAGGTACGAGCAAGACATCTCCATTACGCAGACCCTCTTTACACTAAACAGTCCACTTCATTAAGCGAAATAAACCAGCTGTTCCCTCACAGCTTCATCCTTTCATTTAGAGGCATTTACAACGAGTAGCGTTGCTGCTGTACAACCGAGACAGCGGACCGGAGCCCTTTCCTGAGCAAGCTGCAACGTCGTACACTTCTCTTGCTTCGTTCCTCCAACACCGAAATAGCCTACTTAGGACACCGCTCGCCAAGCTACACTAAAGGTTTCCCAATTTACAGTCGGGGGGGCTGTCGCACCCTCCACGCGCGGTCGTGCTGCCCCTGCCCCCCGAGCCAGCCGCTCCAAAAGGCGCTGAGGGCGGGACGCATCCTGGAGGAGCGGCCGGCGGCCCCCGGCACCGACCCGCCGTGCCAGCTGGT
>WBNO01017580.1:184886-245801 GCA_013400575.1 Peucedramus taeniatus | reverse complement strand
GCGCGCGCCCCGAGCGCTTCTTCCCAGCCGGCAATAAACCGCACCCTGATTGGCGGGGAGGGTAACGAAGCGGCCTCGCTATTGGCTGGCGGGCGGAAAGGGGGCGGGACGCGCGGGAGCAGCGGCGTTGGTGCTTTGCGCGAGGGACAGTAACGCAGTTTAAATTCGGCTCGGGCGGGAGAGGCGCGTGGGGCGGCGCTCGGGGGCGCCGTGGAGGGTGCGGGTGCCGCCCGCGCCCCGCGGGTCCTGGTGACGCCGCGGCCTCTCCNACCTGCCGCTGCCTCTGCCCCGCGGGCACCTGCGGCCCTGCGCGCCGCGGGCCGGGCGGGCACGGGAGCTCGCTCTGCCCCGGTATAACCGCCCTCGCCCGACCCTTGGGCTGGCGGGCTCCAGAAGAAATCCAGCCGGGAAATCGCTTCCGAATCTGTTAGTGCGGCTGCCGCCGTTGCCGTGAATTAAACGCCAAAAAAAACCCGAACTCGCATCTATAGTACCACCGAGTTTGAAAGGCACATAGTTGTTTTATTTATTTATTTATTTATAAAGTCGATTTCTAAAATGTCACAAGTGTGTCCCTGCTGGGAAAGTTCGATTAAGTTCAAGACTGCAGTCTTACAGTCTTTAAACAAGCGGGTTAAATCCTCCTGTGTTTACTCGCTGCTTGCCGGGAACGCGCACTGCTTCTGGTTTATGATGGGAAGGGTTTAGTGTTTTCATTTTACTATATGTCCTATGCTCTTGAGAACTGCCTTGCAGTATAGCGGAGAGAAGAACCGAAATGTGGCTATTTTAATTTTCCCATCAGTCACGGATCTGAAAGGGGGTTGTTGGAGCTTGCACCTACTCCCCTTTGTGGTCCAGAAAGAGCTCTAAATTGCTGTTTGGGAAAGAGATTTCCCCTACTGTTGTGTGCTCCATCATGAAGCTGTCCTGGTGCCTGTTGTTCCTATTTACCTTACCATAGCCTCAGTATCAGCTAGGTGAAGGCGGTGAGGGTTATTTTTTGTGGTAGGTAATTTCGCGACAGATCAAGGACGCACCCACGGGGAGCTTGACGCTTCCTACTGAAGAATTGGTGTGGTGTAACAAAGTAATTAAGGGGAGGGAGAAGCTTAGCTTGGGGCATTTAATTTACCTTGTTGTGCCAGCAGCTCTGTGAGGTGGCAGTCATCTGAAGTTCATTACAATTTGGATCTGAAAGTGTTTGGCTCTTGGTGTACATACTTAACCTGTTCAGTTTGTTTGGCAGCAAGGCTGAACAGTGGGTAGAATCATCTTCCTCCATTAATGCCACATACATTCATAGTAAAAAGTAATGTATCAATATGGATTGACTACTGTCACTTACTTTTAAGCTTGACTAGATCAAATTAGATGGTTCTATCTATTTTTCAGCATATGTTACCCTAAATTTTAGCAGGTACGTGGGTATTACATGACAAATGCTTTGGCAATGCTTAAAGGAAATTTAATTCCTACTCAAATTTGATAGTACTAATTTAAAGCATAGATAGTATTTTTCACCTTGAAAAGCTTTTAGGTGGCTTGGAAAATAGTCTTTCCTCTACCTTTAAGAATTTGCTTCTTTTCCAGATATGGAACAAGTTGCACAGCATACTTAGAGAGATTCTTCAGCTGTCATGCTAATGTAAAAAATAACAAATTCAACTCATATCAAGTCTAAAATGTTTTAAAGCAGCATAAGGGGGAACTGGGTCTGGGAAATTTTAGCCAAAGTTAATAGTGAAAATACAATCTAAAAGTTGGTGCAGTCACCATCTAACATCCCCACAGACAGTAATGGTACAATAGCCCTGGAGCTTCTTTTTTGACAGTACTCCTTAGTGCAGGCACCATTTGCAACTTGCTGTGCTGTTCAGACTCTGCAATTCAGTTGGTGCTGGCTTTTCTTGTGAGTGACAATTCAGGAATGGAAGGAAGTACAACTGCTGAGCTTGGAGTCTAGGTACATTGATGGTAGGCCTGGTTTTAATGCATTAAGTGTAGCACAAAAAACCCTACAGGAATGCAGTATGAAGCAGTAAATCCCTACAGTTGCACTCACAGTTCAGCTTTGGTCATAACAAATGGATGGGCTGACTTGTCTTATCTTGGCTCTGTGTTTTTCTGCTTTTGCTGCCAGATGAAACTGGCATAGAAGCATAAAGATAGCAGAAACTTATCATATGTTTTGGCTATTTGTTCAAACTCCAGTACGGTTGTTGTGGAGCCACTGACGTTGTGGCTTTGATTAACAGTGCTTAAAGTTCATATTTACAGTGCATTTAAGTTTTGAAAGTTATTTTCCCCAACTATAAAGAAAAAAAAAAGTATTTATTGTGAATTACTTTCTCTATTATGTTGTTACCCTGATGTAACTGCCTTGCACTGACACAGAACTCTTTTATTGGCTACTTCTAGCTGCTGCCAAAGCAGCCAAACCTAAAGAAGCACAATACAATACTTTGGTGTCACTCTTCTTCAGAGCAATAGACTTCTCTGGGAAGCCAAGTCCTTAAACAGTCCTTGGCACAAAACTGTCCTTTATTGGTTCTACACTTGTTACTGTCACACTTTGGGATCCACAGGCATCTTCCAGGCAAGGTAAAGACAGGGATAGTAGTATAAGAAAGCACCTAAATGTGCAAATACATGATGATTGACACTGCAACCTGCAGGTGTCACCACAATTAGACCTTAATACAGCAGAGGATCTGCACCTTTATTGTTTGTTCTGTTTGAAGGAAAAAGGAAGTCACGTTTTGTAGCATAAGGCAGCAGTCAAAGGGATGAAGGGAACGAGTTCGTTATGAATGAGCTCAAAAGATCTTTCTAATGTTGTTACAGTGGGGGGGAAAAGCCACAAATATGAAGTCTCTGGTCCATATGCCTATTCAATAATTTGCTGTGTAAAGGTTGGAGCATGGAATTGTTGTTTTACCATGCCTTCTGTGAAGCTTTCCAGTACTTGAATGTTTATCCCTAACTGCAAGTTCTGGTTTTCAAAGACCAGAATACCTGCCTCTACCTGAGAAACAGGTAGTTACACTTTTCCTGTTGTCAGTATAAATGCTGACAAAAGCAAAGTTTAGGAAAAAATGTGAAAATGTTGTGAGACTATGGCCATTTCCGGTGGTTAAAATACTGCTCTAAGCTTGCCTAAAAATGTGAAATATGCTGAAAGGAGAAGCCAAAAATCCTTCCTTTGAAGGACCCTCCCAAATATCTGGAATTTCTTAGCTTTCCTGAGCGTGAGAAAGACATTTTTCAAGCATATATTCATCTTTGACATGAAAACACTGAATGCCTTTTAAACTGTCTTAGATTTCTGGCTCAAGTTTCCATAAGTTTGTGATTTCTAACCTCTAATGCCACCCATAAAAATGAGACAAATAGTTTATGTTGCAGTATGCTGAAAAAAATGACTCTTCTATATATGTGCATTCACAAAAGTAACCTAAATTAAGTGGACGGTCTGTGAAACAGCCTATAATGAAGTACAGATGTATAATTTGCATTCATATGTAACATTTGTCTCACAACATAGATAACATAAAGACTATAAATTCATGGCAAAGGTGTTTAAGCAAATGTTACAGACAGGCTCTTGTCTTACACTGAGCTTATAAGGAAATGTAAAAAAGCTGTATGAAGTATTAATTCAGTCTTGGCAGGTTTCACTATGAAAATTATATTCACTTTGAGGAATGCAATAGAAACTGGAAAGTTTTACTAGAAATAAAATAAGAAGTTGCCTAATCATTATAGCACAGCATAACTATACTTTCTAGAATCAATTATTTCTTTTCCACAATCGTAATTAATTTAGAAAAATTAAGTGGCTTTTTAATAACTCTAGTTTTCTCATTAGAAATGTCTGGTTTTGAAGTAGAAAGGGAAAAGGGATAAGAAAGAAAGCATGCCTTAGTATGATGAAGCATATTGCTTCTAGAGCAGTTCCAGAGCTGGCAGCCACTGGGAACGCTGCTCTGCCAGTGTCACCTGAAACAGTGAACAGACATGTGAATAAAGGGATGCCCAGCGCTGCATGGCTGCCCCCAGGCAAGGAAAGAAATTTGTACAAGCGCTTTTAAATGTTTTACTGCTCATCTTATGATAGTTGAAGGCCTGTACCAACAAGGATTGAAAACAGAAATGTCAGCTCCTGCTTAAGTACGCTGGCAGAAATGAAATGGACAGTTTTCAGAGTAGTTTCCTACACTGAATCATATCCAAACCAGAATTATTTGGATATTTATTTCTATCAAACACAGACAGAAGCTATATTTACCATATATAAGCTATTACTTCAGCTCCACTGTTTTTTGAAGCTTAAGTGGATTTAAGTTTTTGTCTATATTTAGCAAGTAACAATTCCATAAGAAAAAACATCTGTGTTAAGAGATCAGTCGGGTTACAAAATGCAGTATTTAAAAGTCAGGAAGAGACAAAAAGCACAGAAGCACATGGGCTGTTGAAATGCTGGTGAGAGACAAATACCCACTAGCATACTTGGATGCCTCAGAATTAATGGAGTCAACCTGACAAAACATCTGCAAGGTCAAAGAGAACTGTTATCCCCACTTCACCAATAGGAAATTGAGTGGGTCAGTTTGTACGTAGCTAAGGCACATTTAATTCTTTCGTTTAGTTTTGAAACATCACTAGATGATCTTGATTTAGGGACAATGACCTCTCCCCCCAAAGAACAGCTGACAAAATATTAAACTGAACTACTAATATGTGTGGTTGCTGCCAAAGGGGATGATCCTGCTCTCTATCCTGTCCCAGGCCATGTACTCCTGGTGCTTTTCCTGTGTTGGATCTAGTAGCTGTGCCACCAGATTCACATGCTGAGCTGGCAGCTGCTGCAGTGCCATTGCAAGATGTGATCCAAGTGGAAGGAGGGAAACACACAGGCAGGGATGGGCAGGGCAGAGCGAGATGGACTGTCTTGTGACAACCTGCACAGGTTGCAAACCACACTCTGAAAACTTCGACTCCTATAAGCAGATATTACCCTTACTGCAAGCCAGAGATATTGTCTGGCAACAATCTGGAATGTTTAGAGCAGGGCACCTGCTTTGGCAGAGGTACAGGAATGCAAACAGATTGCTACCGCTTCTTACATCCAGCTCTCTGGTGGGTGGTGAGGCTGAGAGATAAGATACTGTGTGGGACCAGGGAAACATCTAACAGATTACGCATCTTATACAAAATGCATCCATCTAACAGATTGTGCATTAAAAAAAAAAAAAATAGGACTAACCACATTAAATGGAATTCCTGTCAGCATAGCCTGTGAGGCAGTCCTCCTTGTCCATTCAGACCTGGTAAAACCTGAGTCAGCTGAAATACTGGGACCAGTTCTGAGCGCTTAAAAATGCAGCTTGTTTGGAAAGGCTCCAGGGGCAAGTGATAAAATAATCAGAGGCCCGGCAAACATAGTCTGTTAGGCTGGAACATCTATAGAGAGGCATAACAAATTTCAAATATGTAAGAAGTACCTATAAAAAGGGAGAAACTGTTCTCCAGTGCAAGGACATGAGGGCTGGATTTAAGTTGAGGCAAAAGAGACATCAGAGTTAAACTACATATGCTAGTTTTGTAATTGTAAGAATAGCAAAGTACTGCAACAGATCACTTAAGGAAGATCCAGAATTTCTGTATTTAAAAAGTTTTAGGGGTATATAGAACAAACAGTAGCCTGTAAAAGCCAATGTATTTGGTTTAATAACCCCCACATAATTTTTTAAGTCTGCTGAATCTGATTTCCAAGAGTTCTGTATTCATTTTTTTCTATGGTTTACAACACTAATAATCAGTTCTTACAAAGTAAGAATTTTATCTCTGGCATCCTCTCTCAATTCAGGCCCCTGACAAACTATTGTTTTCCTCCCACTTAAATTTCAGCAAGTGTCAAACTTTCCTGTCCATCTAAATCACTAAAGTATTATTTCTAAGACTTGCTGTCTTATGTCTAAATCAAAGCTAAGTCCTCTCTGTGCCTTTCTGCCATGGGTACCTGTCAATCTCAGCATATGGAAATAGCTACTCTGAGAAAACTCTTCTGTTCCACAGCCTAACCCCATCACCCTCGGGGGCTCCCCCCACTGACACCCTGGTCCTCTCTCTCTCCCTGGCAGGGTTTCATTCTTCTGCAGGGTTCTCAAGACAAGCATCTCTCTGAACTCTTGGATCATCAGACCACTTGCTCCCTCTGCCTTTACTTTTACTCCTTGTTGTGGGAATTTCTGTACTGAAAACATGGTATCTGCCATTTTTGGGGCCTCTGTCCCCTTTAAAATTTAAAGTTACTCTTTCTATACAACTTTCTGAAGTTTTCTCATAATTTCCACACAGTTGGTTGCCTTAATAAAGTAAACCTTTGACACGTTCTTGCCTTTTGTGTTTAAGCATGTAATCAGACAGTCCTATACACACAAAGACCATAAACAAAGACATGCCAATTTTATCCAATGGGATCTTGCCTTGACCCCCGTTGAGCCCTCTGTGTCGCACTGCCCTCTCAGCCTCAAGCAAAAGAGGAGAGCCTAATCTGTACGGGAAATCAAAATTAAAAACCACCAACAGCGTTCCCCGGTTTCCTGTGCGAGGAAGGCGGTAAAAGCCGACAGAAGAAAGAAAAAGCTGTATGACCCCGACGTGATTCGAACACGCAGCCTTCTGATCTGGAGTCAGACGCGCTACCGTTGCGCCACGAGGTCTTGCTCCGTACCTCCTGGCAGAGCGTTAAAAGTCAGCCGCCGCGGGTCGCCGGCCGTGCAACCCCTCTGTCCAGAGGGGCAGAGGGGGGACGGGTTGAGCCGGCGCGGCTGAGGACTCTGCCCGTCCGCCGCCGCACCCCTGCGCCGGCCCTTCTGCTCCGGCACTGTTCCGTTTCCGCCTTCCCGCGCAAGCACACTAACTCTCCGCACCCATACCCCCGCTAGTGGTCCGCGCCAGCAAGGGCCTTCCGCCCCCGCGCCCTGGTGCCGCCGAGCTCGCCTCCCGCGCCGTTGCCGCCCTATGCAGGCTTGTGGGTCCATGTTTCCGCTGTCGGAGGTCGCCCCAGCACAGCACCCAAGATCAACCAACGGGGACACAATTGTGCAGTTTTGCTCATAAAAGCAGTCCCGCGCAAGGTTTGACAAGGCAGTTCCTCGTTAGTATAGTGGTGAGTATCCCCGCCTGTCACGCGGGAGACCGGGGTTCGATTCCCCGACGGGGAGGCCGTAAAAGACATTTTTCCCTGCCGGAGGGCGGCGCTTTTTGCCGTCGGCATCAACGGCTCGCGCGGGGCGGGGCAATAAAAAACGAACGCACGCAAGCGCGCCTCTCCCCGTCGGGGAATCGAACCCCGGTCTCCCGCGTGACAGGCGGGGATACTCACCACTATACTAACGAGGAGCCGCGAGCGTCGCGCTCCCCGCGGGGGCCGCTCCCGCGCGGCCAGGGGCGCGTGCGCGGGTGGGGGAGGGTGAGCCGGGCCGGAGCTGGAGGGGGAGCGCAGGGGACACAGGGACAGGGACAGGCGGGACAGGGACAGGGAGAGCTCCGCACACACCCGCCCCACTGTGGCCACACCGCGCAGCTGCGGGCGCGGATCCCTGGAAATTGCCGCGGGAGGGAACTGCCCGTCCGGAGGCCGGGGGAGCGGAGCAGCACGGGTAGCTCGGGTGTCTTTGCGTTTGTAGTTCTGCATCTCGTTCACGCAGAGTTTCTTTTTACGGGAACCTGAGAAGTGCTGGAGTCAGCAGTCCTTGAGGTTAAGGAGCCGGAGCACCTGCTCCTTACCTTCCTAAAAAAGGAGCCAGGGAAATGGAAACCAGCTACTTGGAGATTTGAGAGTAAAAGGCAGAAGGACATGGGCTGACCATCTGGCTTGATGCTGACCCGGTCAGCAGAAACATGCTTGTAAGTTTGTATCACACTGGCATTAGACAAGAAACTATATTTAATTTGCTGACTTCTGAGATGAAGAATTAACACCACATAATAAACAAATGATTGGAGCAAATGGTGTTCTCTTTGATGGCCTCCACTGCTGCTAGTATTTGCATAAATGAACCCCAGCTTAGCTTTTTCAGATAATCATAGCTAAAGAGCAAACAGCTTCCTATATGTAGACTTCTAAATATAAGTGACCTGTAAACAATGCATTTCTGAGAATTGGCCTACTCATTTAAATGTTTTAATGTGTTTCTCAGTAAATGCAGCAGATTTAAATTTTGTCCTGAAAAGTGAAAACCACAGTCTCATAACAATTTCATGACTTTAGATGCAGTGTAATGAGTCATATTGTAGGGCTGTGATCTGGTGACAGGCTTTAAACCTCCCAGAGCAGGATCAAAACCAGTGTTTCCAGGCTGGTCTGCACTTGCTGTGCATGTTCAAATTTTATTCAAAAGATGTTAATTGTTTGCTTGAAGCTGGGAGACTTTCTGGTGGATCAAGTGTTGCCTGTTTGCATTGTATAGGACCACACACACTTAGTTTAGATCTTTTTGTCTGCAATTTCTAGTTCCTTCTGTTTGTTAACCCTTATGGTCACGGAGCTGAGTTTCTGACATCTTTATGTACCCCAAACAAGAAGGTGACTTACCCAAAAATACCTAAAAAGGCAAGCAAGAAGAGACATGGAGTGTGAGTCAGCACAGCAGAAGGGCTGTTTGGAAGTGGATGTACTACTGTGAGGCTGCAAAGATTTGCAGTTACAGAGCAAATACATTCCTTGTTGATTTGTTGCAGAGACATGCAAATGCACAGCAGAACAGGCACTGGGAACTACTATCAATGCTCCAAGATCTGTGGAGGCTCCATCTTCTCCTCAGGATCTACATGCAGCTATTTCATGTGTCCAGTTCTAACAATCTTGTTGCACGTTTTTCTCATCATTCCATCAGCTCTGTGTTTACTTGTCCACTGAAAAATGTCTGGTGAAGGTCAGCTATAAGAGGGAGCAGGGCTGGCATCTAGCACATCACTGTACCTGGGTGATAGTTACCTTCCCTTCACCTTGCTTAGCTGAAGCTCATCTTGCAAAATGTCCAGATGAGTTTTGAATCTCATCGTGGATGGGAAATTCCACGACCTCTTTGCCCCAATAGGTTGTTCACTCTCACTGGTAAGAACTTCCACATACCCCCCTCCTTAGAATTTACTGCGTTGCAACTTGATCACTTTGCCGTGCACCTCCAAGAAGTGTCTGGCTCCATCTTCTCTATTCCCTCCCAACAGGTAGCTGAAGACATAAGTCAGATCATCCTGTAACCTCCTTCAGGCTGAACAAACCAACCTTTCTCAGTGTCTGCCTGTTTGTCACATGCTTCAGCTCTCTATTTGTTTGGTGACCCTTCGCTAGACTCATTGTAGTTTGTTGATATCTTTCTTGTTTCACACTGGCCCGGGCTGTGCACAGCTCTCCACAGCCAGCCTCATGAGTGCCAGAAGGGGATGGAGGCAGTAATCACTTCCCTTGATCTTCTAGCTAGACTGGTACTGATATTTCCCAGTGTATCATTAATTTTCACTGCTATAGGAGCAGGTGCTCCCCCAAGCCTGCCCTTGTTGTTCACTGGGACCTGCAGGACCTTTTCTGTAAAGCTGCTGTTTACCCAGTCAGCTCCTGGCTGCTTGGGTTATTATATCCAAGGTGCAAGACTTTATGTTTGCCTTAATTGAATTGGAAGAAATTCATACTGGCCCATGTCCCCAGCCTTTCAGAGTCCTGCTAATGACAGCCCTGGCTTTGAGGGAATCAGCTGCTTCCCTCAATTTGGTGTCATCCATCCGAGTCCTCTGCTGATACCTATTTGCCTTGGGAAGTAACATACATTGTTATTGGCATATTGAGGCTCATCACTGATCACTGATGGAGCCTCCTGTAGCTGCAGAAATTAATTCTTCTAAATCAGTGAAAAAACACAAATCCTATATGAGGAGAAAAACCCTTTACTGGGTGTGGTCTTTAGGATGCCACAATCCTGAACAGCTGCTGCAACTTGAATATATTTGATTCTGATTAATCTTCATAGCTATTTTGTATGCTCTTCTTCCTGCCCATTCACACATATCCAACACTCCATCTGCTCTTGGTGTTTTATTTTCCTTTTAATTTTTGTCTGTACCCTCACTCTGTGAAGTTCACAGCACAAGATTTAATGAACTTTTCAGTAAGAACATATGAGTTATCAAATAGCATCTTAACTCACAGGATTTCTTTCTGTATAGTTTTGGCCTTATACAATTTCTGTCCAATGTAGTGGGTTTGTAGTGAGGTCTGTATGGCTCACTGATCTCTTTCTGTGCTAATGTATTTTGATTTAGCTAAAATGAAGTTTAAGAAGTTATTAGAAAAACCCATTTACGTCTCTTAAGGGAAGGAGTGATCAGGCATCCCATGTGAAATTAACAGCTGAAGAGCTGAAAAAATTCTGGGTAAAGAGGACAGTGACACTGTACGTCCCTGCCAGGGGGATTAGTGGGAGGAGGGATTTAAGGGGCTTTCCCCTATTAGCCCAGAAAAGGTTGTTCAGTACTAAACCCAGCCACACAGCTGGGCAGCTTCCTCTCCGTGTTGAGTCATGTGAACAGACTAATAAATGGAGCCTTCTAAGAACTTGTTGGAGAAATCTCAGGGCTTGAATATTTATATCCTAAGAATTTTGAAATTAAATAGACAAGAAATGCCCATGCTGAATCGCATTTTCTGTTTAAGTAAAAAGCTGAACAGTTGGATCTGGTCATTTTTATTCCTATAGCATGGTTTACATCCAGTGGATGCCTCCAATAAGAATAAACTTCTTCTTGGAGGGGATCTGCGTTCTCATCACTTGTCCTCAGAAGGGATTGCCAAACAAATGTACTAAAGAAATACCATAAAAATTGGAAAATGAAAGCTGGGAAATGTAGATGCTGGCTGGTTTTAATGAATAATTTCAACTTTACAATAGCAAAAGCTGAGAGAGGTCCTTCTTAGAAATAGAAGGTAATTGAAGACTTGGTAATTAAAAGGAAGAGTATTTAAGTTCGTATGCAGAATAAAGCTCTCTTTGTTTATGAGATATATTGTTTCAGAGTAATCTCAAAAGAGGGTTTATGCAGCAAAGTCTTTAGACACATATCAGGACACTCCAAAATCCAAATAGATTGTGTACTAATCCAAGTGTTCTGTTGTAATGTAGGTCTGGATGTCTACCAAATGACTACAGGTACAATCATAACTTTATAGCTGTGATGAACGACTGCAATAGACTCAAAAATTTCACTATTGGTCTGACTTGGTTTGAAATAGGGCATTTCTTAGAATCTTGAAATTGTCAACAATTAGCCTCAAAATAGACCTGTCACATAATGCCTATGAAGGAAAATTCTAGGGGCAAATATGAAAAAAATCAAATACTCTAATATACAGTTATAATATAACAATCAGGACTGACTCACACATCATGTCCATTCTAGAAGTAAGCAACTGTCATTCAAATAAAAAAAAAAGAATCACTAATGTCATCATGAATAATAATAAAGCTAAATTAAGTGTAGAGACAGGAAAAAAATGGAATAGCCAAACCCACAGAAAGTAATACAGGAAGAAGCATTATAGATTGAAGTTAGGTAACACAACAAAGATGACATGAGATAAAGGCACATGCAAAGAAATTAGTTATACTGTGAAGAGCATGGGGAGACTTTTAAATGTATTGGTTTTACAAAACTATAAATGAGTCTATATGCAATTAATTTAACTTGGAAATCACCTCACTTTCATGCATTCCAATAAAGATCTCATGGACAAGTGCAAGCCAAATTATTACAATGGAGAAACAGGACAATGAAACCAAAGATGAGCAAAGGGAGGAGGGAGGAGTTGCTGTTAAAACCAAAACCTTGGTGCTTGCATAAGGTATGAAATAAAAAGTATACAGAAGACCCTGCAGAAGACAGGAAAAAAACCCCAAACATTCTGCCACTTCAGAATATACTGATGTTCCAGATCTTAAACAGTGCTTACTGTCCTCTAACTTTGAAAGATTGCACTGCTATGTACATGTACATGTAGTACTGAAAAATCAGAGGGTAATGAAATATCAGGGTGCAAAGCCAAGAATGAATAGAAATTGGTTTTATCTAGTAGTTAATACAAGGTAAACTGAGCTCACCTTGAAAACAGTCAGCATGTGTAGTGAAAGTATAAAGGGAAATTTCTGTATGTTTTGCTGCTTTTGTAAAGTTTTTGAGAAGTTCTAGCATGACAGAAAGGTATGCATCACTGAAAAATATATTGATGGTCACACAAAACCCAGAGTTTAGAAAACACTGGAGCTGAGAGAGAAAGCAGGATTGTGAGCAGATACCGAAACATCCTAGTGCATCCTCAGGTATGTTTTGTCTGTGGAAACATTGAACACAAAGTAGAAAGCATAAGAAATAGTTTGGAATCTTCTACATGGTATATGAGTTAATGGAGCTTATATAAACAGTATAATTTCTGTAAGCAATCTTGCTTGAAGAGTTTGACTAGAGAAGAGCTTCAGAATTTGATGAATGTTTTGGAAAAAAATAAAAAAGAAAAAAATGTTAAAAAAACCTAAAGGTGCAAATAACAGTCTCAGCAAAAGGCAAAGTTGATAACTTACTTATTTTAACAACCAAACTAGGTCAAAGCTGCCAGAACTCTAGCAATTTGTTGTAGTGCAGACTTCACAGTACATTCCTGGTCTTTCACTCTCCACTTTCATTGTATTGTGCACAGGGAACAGAAGAACAGCTCCCTTTCCTAGACAATACTGTGGCTTCATAGGGTGGTAATAGTTTCCTCCCTTCTCCTTTCTTAGGATACAAGAACCACATTGGCATGGAAACCACATTCTTCTTTTCCTTACTTAGGGGTACTCCAATGATTGCAGTAATCCATATGTACAGGAAAACCTTGAGAAATCCCAAGTGGTGCTCATAACTAGTAAAAACCAGTAAGGCATAATTCTCATTTCAGAAGCTGATTTTTATCTTTACCACGTATTGTGCTATTACTCCTAACTTCTCCACTCAGAAGTTTTTTTTTCTTCTTTTTCACTTTTCTTCCTCTCCTGTCCCCCTTTGTTTTTGTTTGACTCTATCTTCTTAGGAAAAAACAGGATGCCCTATGTCTTATCTAAGTCATGGGAGCACAAAAGAGTGACCTGAAGGCTCGAAGAAACTGCTGGTCCTGTTCAGCCTGCCACAGCTGGGTTTGGCTTCTTTGGCTACTGACAAAATTTTTGGGGGGTGAATGAGCAGTAGAAGGGAAGTGGATAGGTTTTTACATTTAGCAGGTGGGAAAAGGGAGATTGTAACAGCACAGAAGATGATATAAAATAAAATATTAAAAAGCTGTTAGAGAATTTAATTGCCATTTCCAAAGTTATTAACGGTAGAGAAAACCAAATATGCATGTTCACCATGGGTGGCTCCAGATGTGATTGTTGGTTAACTATCTTGCTCAAGTGTAAAAAGCCTGACACTTAAAAAAAGATGCAGAAATCGATCACAGCGCACTTTAAATTTGAAACAAGAGATGAATACTTAAAACCAGTTTAATAACCAAAAAAAAAAAAAAGAGGAACTATTGAGAATTAGGTGCTTAGAGCACAGCTACTTGAAATCAGATCTTTACTGTGTATTTGCAATATTTGCAATATGTTGCCTGACAATCACCAAAATACTCTTAATTTTAGTAAAATCAAAGAAAAAGTGTTTAAAGATACATCTCTAGGTAGAGCCACAAGACATTTTACAGCTTTGTCCAGCTGATGTGGGGGAGATGATGTGCAACCACTGGTTTGGAGATGCCCATTTTAAGAGATGAGAAAAAGGCTGAGGAATTGGTGTGGGGCAAAATATGAAGGGACACATTGTCAAGGTGATAATTAACAATCAAAATAAGGGGTTGTTAAAGTGCAGTGTAATGCATAATAATGCACATCCCGGGGGAAAAACTATAATCACGGTTGATAAAACAACATTTTAATTTATGTTATAGATCTCCATTATGCGTTATTTTGCATGTGAAGAATTTTGCTTGAAAAGGCACAAACACGATGCTTCTGAAGATCAGTCTTTACTTCTTTTCAGTCTGCTATTTTGCAGGATACTGATCTTTCCTAAGTGTTTTTGGGTTTGATTTTTTTTTTTTTTTGGAACGTAGCTTTTCAATTTTTCACTCGCACTGGCTCCCTCTGGTGGAATTCTGAAGTGCTCTACTTTACAGTCCGGTAAAATTACTGACTCACGCTTAGTTTGACAGATGATACGTGAAGTTACTGTTTTATATAATTGTTACATTAAAAATAGGAGAAAAAAAAGAGAATCATATCTCATAAATTCAATTCAGCTTACACAAAATTAGCTCATAGAAAGAAATGTTAGCAATCCGGTCAAAATGTCTGGAGAAAAAAATCTTTCCTTTTCCCTCTCTTACACTCTCTTAACTGAAATCATGGATAGTATTTTGCTAGTATGTGTTTGGAAAGGAAAGGAGTTACAAAAAATGTCATAAATATGGGACTGCCCTGTTTCACTTGGCAGCAAAATTCAGTCAGTCCCTTACAGAAAGTGCTCATAGGAGAATTTCCGTTTTGAAATTAATCCCTTGGCAGCGGTTGCCACTTGCATCCTGAGAGCTCTCACCAGAGCTGAACCAGTCCATGGTCCATTCGTCCATTTGATATTAGTAATGAATACAGAAAAGAGAAAAGAAAGGATAGAGAGGAGCAGGAAAGGGGAAACTTTTAGACTCTTTGCCCTATTTATGCATGTGGGAAGGACTAACATTTTTGAGGACTTTGCAAGAAAATGAAACTAAGCCTTTCACCTAGAGTTGGGCAACTGTGTGGTTGCCCTTTTTCAGTGTAGCAAGACTGACTGAGAGGAAAAAAATGTCTAAACTTGCATTATCACTCCATCCCAGTCCTGCCTCTGCAGTGTAAGTCTTCATTACTGGACATGGTAGGTTTCCCAAATGAATGTGTGTTCCTGTCTCTTCTTTAATACCTACAAGGGTTTAAGAACTCTTGCGTGGAGCCAGAGAAAGGGAGTACTTTTTCTCAATTTGACTTTGCTATATAAACATTCCCAGGTTGACACATGGATATACTTTTCATTATATCACTTTAGAAACTTTGAAATAAAGAAGACATGAAGAAGTCAATTTTTTCTGTAGATTAATTGTTTGTATTAGAAGAAATTATGTAGACTCCTCTGTTCACATGGATGAGGGGCCACAGTCTTTTCTGACATAGTTTAAGAAAGGTAAAAAGGGAAACGCTAAAGATATTTTTAGAACCATTGTTCTCTAAGTGGCTTGAAGACTGAGCTATTTGAAAGGGCTTCAGTGCTAAATACCAATAATATTTTACACTTTTGACAAAATTCTGCTGAAGATATCAAATTTTTGCTCAGTCTGACATGGGAAAAATCCTGACCCTACATACTTCTTTGTTTAAGTAAAAGAATTTAAACAAACTGATTAGATAACTTCTTTTATTTATGAACTTATTGGTCCACTGAGTCTGAAACTTCAGCTTTTCAGAAGTATTTCAGACAGATTTTCACACGAACTCCCAACCAACAATATTATGAGTAAGAGCTGTAAGAGCTGTGACTAGTGTACGTAATTCTGCACACCTCCAACTTCTTGGGACATGTCTTTAACCTGTAAAACACACAACATCAGATAAGTAATATATTGCCTGTGTCAACATGTTAGTCAAACATTTGATACGGACTTTAGTCATGTTAAATCTTGTTTCTTCTTATGCAGAAGGCCTATATTGTTCAGCAAATTCTTTACTTGACATTTCCACAGTGAATGTTTGTTTTACATCTACAAACCTCACTAGTTTTGGACAATGTCTTTTCATTTTTAAAATCAACGGAACCGGTCATAAGTTACCAATTTTTAAATAAATCCAGCTTCTGCGCCGAGACAGTAGATAAGAAATTTCAGCTGTGTTTAAAAGGCAAAAGTTATTGCAACTGTGCATTAAGAATTGAAAGTCATTCATAACATCCATAACATATGATTAAAAGCTGAGTTTGACTATTTTCAGCTAGGCACTGTCAAGAGCAGTACGTGTTAATCAGAGAATCTGATAGATAGTGCACTCCTAGGTTAGGTGACTGCCAAAGAGACCTGTACAGTGCAAGAAAAGAGAATAAGAAAGAAAATAATATTTAGAAATCAGAAGGCATGTCTAAATTGCTTAGATACACAAAATTGTAAAATTGCAGGCAAAAAGAGCTAAAATAGGTAAAATTGTCAGCAACTATTTGTAAAGCAAGTCTGCCTCCTATAGAGACTTAAAATTTAAACTCATAATACTTTAAAATTTACTTATAATGAATAATGATATTAGTATTTTTAATAGAAGGTAATTACTACTAATAAATAAACCCCCTCCCCATCAAATAAATAAGGATTAATATATTCAGAATGTATCTTTTCCTGAAGGCATTTTTTCAAACAATTTGGGGAAAACAAACACTTTGTATGGGGGCTCAGTTTCAGTACGATCCTGAATACAAGCTTTTTCATTTTTGTACTGTATTGATCTGGGTTATATTGAGGATAATTTCAGGATAAGTGGCAAACGTGAAGGCAAGAACAAAGGTATTTAACGCTTAGGGGTGTGTCAGTCCCTAAACCTGAAATCACTCCTACATTGTCTGTCAACTGATACAACCCCAGAGAATACTCAAAAGTTTAAGGGATGCAGTTTAGTGAGATTATTTAGATCAGTCTGGGAATCTGACCAAACAATGTATATTCAGGGCAGAAGTTGTATCAGAAGATAGCTCAATGGATTCATTGAGCAATCTTCTGGTCATCACTCTTATACAGAAAAAAACTCTGCATGCACAGGAGAGTTCCTGAAGTTTGACTATCTCATTGAATAACATTGTATTTTCTTTGGATGAAAGGTTAAAATATGAAATGTACAGATTTGGGGAGTTTTTCTAGGTAAATTAATTATGAACATTCTATACAGCTTTCATACTTCATTTCATTTCCTTCTATCATATGCCACCTCCTGTAACTGCAGTGTAGCAATCTGTTTTCCCTACATTTGCAAGTGAAAGAAAAACTCAAAAGTGGGCACTATGAGGCCTGTAATATTTCTGTTCTCTTAACAAGAGACATGCTTGTGTGGAAAGTTTAAATCTAGACCTGAGTGTTCTTACAGTTTAGGGAGGGTCAGGAGAGCATTGCAGTTCTGCAGACCGGATGCAGAACTTCAGCTGAGATACTTGGGAGAAGGATGTTGTGGATAGATACATATCTCAGATTCTAATGCCTTTGTGTTTCAGGATGCAT
The DNA here is from genome assembly GCA_013400575.1 of Peucedramus taeniatus. Taxonomy (NCBI): domain Eukaryota; kingdom Metazoa; phylum Chordata; class Aves; order Passeriformes; family Fringillidae; genus Peucedramus; species Peucedramus taeniatus. The sequence continues at coordinate 228,448 of WBNO01017580.1, read as the reverse complement.
TCTGAATTTGGGTGTTGCCTTGTGCTAGTTCCATATTTAAACTTCCTCTGTGGTAAAACAATTACTTAGCTTTGAGATTTTGGTGAGTGAAATAAAAAGGATTCATGAGTTTTGAAAAGACAAGGTAGTGAAAGCTATAAAGAGGAAAATATACACAGAACTCATGTGAAGAGGATGTGAAATTGGGAAGGCTGATACTCCGGTTTCTCCTGCCCATAAACCTTTGTGTATTCAAATAACACAGGCAAAAAAGGATTGTTGTGCAGCGTGCTCTCTCCCTTTGACAGGTCCCTTTCTAAAAGAGAAAACAGCATGAAGTTATGCATGAAGAATGGCAGTTTAATGGCTAGTCCTAAATGGATGGATATGGTACAAGAAAAGGGTGGGGATGTGTGATGGTATCGGGGCTGTCCAACAGCAGCAGACATGCCATGCACACTGTCAGGAAGTCAGAGGTCTCAGCAGGTGCCTGTGCCTGCTTTCATCATCCCTCTCTGCATGATGGGATGCCCACATTGTGACTGCTCCTGTCCTAGCTCCTAACTGCAACCCTTAATGAGAGCTCAGTGAACACTCCCTCTCTGTGTAGGCACTTGCACTGGTTTTGCCAGGGGGAGAGTTAATTTTCTTCATAGTAGCTCCTATGGGGCTGTGGTTTGGATTTGTGCTGGAAACAGTGTTGATAACACAGGGATGTGTAAGTTATTGCTGAGAAGAGCTTACACAGAGCCAAGGCCTTTTCTGATTCTCACCCCACCAGAGAGGAGGCCGGGGGTGCACAAGGAGCTGGGAGGGGACACAGCTGGACAGCTGACCCAAAGGGGTATTCCAGACCACATGGCATCATGCTCACATATACAGCTGGGGGAAGAAGGAGGAAGTGAGGGACATTTGGAGTGATGGTGTTTGTCACCTCAAGGAAGCCTTGCACGTGATGGAGCCCTGCTCTCCTGGAGATGGCTGAACACCTGCCTGTCCATGGGAAGCAGTGAATGAATTCCTTCTTTGGCTTTGCCTGTGTTTGTGGCTTTTCTTTTATCTGTTAAAATGTCTCTCTTTATCTCAATAAAATATCTGGGTTTTCTCACTTTTTCCATTCCCTTCCCCCTGCCACGGTGAGGGATTGAGTGAGCAGCAGCACGGTGCTTAGCAGCTGGCTGTGGTTAAACCACAACACTGAAGAGCGACAGAGGCAGCATTTCAGTGTCAGGCTAGCAGAGTGTCATTCTGGGCTGCCTGCAGTGTCCAAAGTCAGGAGGGATAAAGGAAAACTTATTGACAAGGAAATTGTTGATTCTTGTTTTATATCTCCCTCCTCATCCCAAGAAGTTAGTTTCTAGAATTTTTTTGTTATTTCAGTGACACAGAAATATTATCTACCTTAATCTTTTTTTTTTTCTCATTAAGCTTGTCTGTAGGAAGATTTTCATACACAAAAACTTTAATTTATATTCTTGTTACATTACTACAACAGAGACAGTTACATTGAATGAATACTGTTTTATATTGAAATGCTTTTCATTAGGTAATTTAATTGATGCATTTGGTGCTACCACAAGGAACTCCCAAGAAAAGGGAATATTTTAGCTTAATATACTACATATGAACAATTTCCAAGCCCATATGGCAATTGCTCATCCTTCTGTCTGAAGCAATGGTCTTTTGGCAGAAACTTAATGGCTGCTATTCCATTGGGCAAGCTAAGGCTCTGTTATTCACTTAGAGAGTTTTGTCTTATTCTTTGTCTGGATGTGTGTCTGGATGATCACAGAGAATGTTATTAATAACAGACTGGAGATTAAAAATGAGAGGGTCTATTCATCAAATACCATATCCAAAGGACATTGGAACTCTGGCCAGCTGGACTGATTGTTTTATACAATGACTGTGTCATGTGTACAGTACATGCCTAATAGTAGCTGCTGAAGTCACTGAACTGCATTTTTCTCTGGAATACGTAAGCATCTTACCAACTTTGCAAATTGCAAAGATACATTTTCATAGATGAGGCTGAGTTTCATAGGTGAGACTGCTGTTAAGCAACTAAAGATGTTATATGACTTAATTTTATTGTGTGACTTTAATCCAAGTGCAGAAAAACTGGAATAGAGAAAAGGTTTGTAGCAGAAGGTAGCATGAGAAGAAAGACTCAAAAAGGTTTTGGAAATATTTTTATTATGAAGGGTTCTTCTATCAAGCATCTGGCTGTGGTTCCTAGATTTATCTGAAGGGGAGACATTTTTCATCATCTTTTGAAGTGCTTTAAATTAGCTGACCTTTTATATACCCACTATTTGCTCTTCTACAGTCTGTGGTGGGAGAGGAATTTTTTTTTTTGTTCTGCAAACAGCATCATTTTCTCCTATACACAGGCATGTATGATGGACTCACAGGAGGAGTACATCTTAGAGGAGGAAAGGTTTGGGAAAGGTGTGGGAGTCAGACAACTGGTGTGCTGGAAGCAGCAGAAACAACAGGAAAAAAAGAGCACGGGGCAAAGTATTTTGGAATAGAGTTTGCAAACAGTTATTGATGTGAGCAGGGATGGATAGACAGCCCACATTAGTGTATGAATGTAATGGGACTTCATGTCTACAAGATCAAAATAGCAAATGCCCCATTATGGCAATTATCAACTGATAAAAGCACAGTATATGAAGTTGATAAAGTACTTCTGTGTTCATTAACCTCACTACGTGGCAAATGTGTTATAGGGCACCATATGCTAATGCTTTACCTGACAAACAGAAAATGTTAATGGAAATTATAGAAAGACAAATTATAAGGAAGCCAATCCATGTTCAGCCATTACAAATCCAACTAAATATTCAGCCTACAAATACTTATGCTGTGGTCAGCATCCAAAATTCTTCTGATCCAATTGTTGAGGGGATTTAGGTCAGGCAGCATCTTTCTTGCAACTTGGCTACTTGGAGCCAAGACAGAATCATTTTGATTTTTAATTCAGGGAAACAGATAGCTAATTCATTTGGCCTTGAAGAATATTGGAAGGCAAATCAATGATCAAGCATTGTCAAGCATTCTTCAGGGAAAAGCCATTTGTAATCAAGATTTGCAAAACGAGAGACACAACTTGGGCTGAGCTAAACTGCAGCTTTTTAACAAGAAAACATGCTAATTTTATGTGTGTACATGTGGGTCCCTGCCTTCTACCATATGCCTTAAGGTTTTGCATGTAACTATTTTACCTATATTAGATTTGTAATGTAACACTTTATTAAAGTAATTACTTTTTGTTCTGCTCAGGAAAAAGCCTTTAGCTCATCAGGTACCACTGGATTCCGATATGTTTTTAAGAATTTCACCATTCCGCTTTGTGGCTGAGCCAGGATTTTAATACCCACCCAAAGGTCTAGGTAGAACAGAAGGTATAGAATTTTACCAGCATGGAATACATTCCCTCCATAATGGTACTGGTTAACAAGCCACAGGGAGGAAGGACTCTTTTCCAGATCCTTCTCAAATCCTTCCAGGCAAGTCCTTCCAAAGCTCTAAAGAGCCCTTCAACACTTACGTTTAGAAGATCTAAGGGTTCCAATTACAGCCAGGTCTTCACCACTGACACAGATGATGATGATGAGACAATGAGATCTCAGTGTGTTCCTTCTGTTTTTTATTAACCTACAGTGAGTGTTACACACATAACTGGCTTCTACTGATTGCATATGCCACCACAGGATACTGCGATGCTCAGGATACCAGCAAAAAAATTAAATAAAATGCTGATTTGTGTGACTGATCTGATCTAAATTTGGTGCTCATTTCTAGTTTAGGGCCTCAGAACACAGATATACCTGTACAAACTCTTTGGAGTTATTATATTTACCTCAAAATTCAAGCCTATGTAATGCTGGTGCTCAGGAAAAATTATATGGTAGCTGGAGAGGAATAAAAACTCAACAGGATAAAACAGCACAATAACAGGAAAAAATGAAGATGTAAAAAGGAATGGGTTGTTTTTGAGGTTAGTGGAATGGGGCTCTACAGCTAAACCCAGCTGGCCTGGAGGAAGAGAAAAATAGGGTAAATAAAAATATGTAAATAAGAAGAATTGCCAATTAAGTTTTAACACGATTTGGGCAAGGAAGTAGCAATGTTTAATAAAAATCTAAGTGTTAACTGGCAGGGGCAAAGATATGTAAGCAGGGAGTTCTTAAATAACCAGCACATATACTTGGTATTCTCAGCAATGTATGTCTTCCAAGGAGAATTTAGAAACATAGCACCATAATTTCAACAGTTCTCTCATTCTCTGGACCAGATTTTACTTCCCTTTTTTGAATCTCTGCATGCTTTAATAGCTTCAAAAATATTGCAGAGGGATAGTTAAATTGTTCTGTAGCTAACTCTTGCAGATAGAAGTTAGGGGAAATCTGGGAGAAAGAAAACTAAATTTCTGAATAAAGAAAGAAAAAATAGTAATAGAGATCAAAGTATGCTTTGGGGCAAGCAGATCTTTATGATTGCAGCAGGTGCAGCAGCTGATGTAGCTTTGCTGTGCAATGAAGGTGAGGTAGGCTACTGTGCACCCTCCCGAGGTGCCTTGGCATAGGAATGTCACCTAAGCTGCACATACTGCCTTGCCACAGCTTGTAGGAATTAAAGAAAATAGTCTTGTGACAAACTTAGGGATGATAGGGGCCAGAGAGAATGATAAAATTCCTTTGATTTTTTTTTCTAAATAAGTAATGTCACCAAAGTGACCACTCCAGCCTTTAGACCAGTGCAGCCTCTGTGGGTAGGCTGAACTACAGGACACTTTGGGACAGTGAATGCCTCCTGTCCTTTGCCTGGTGTTCAGATGGGAACTGTGAGTACTAACACAGTGAGTACTGTTAGTGAGTACTAACACTGACTTAAGCTCACAAACTTCTCATAATTCATATCCTCTGTCCAATGGGACTTGAGAGCCTTGGGCAATTCAGGAGCCATTGAAGTTGCTGTGCTGCTGCTGTGTCACACAGTGTGTTACAGATTAGCAGTGGTACTGTGGCACTGTGACTGTGCAGTGCTCTGACCCTCTGCCACCACAGTGATGTGGTGGGACAGAAGGGCTGCAGAAGGACTCAGCTGTCCATCCAAACTGGCCTCAGCTGGGAGAAGGAGGCAGTGGGACCTTGTGGGCTTAGTGTAACCACCTGCTTGTGGACTAGTGCTGATGTCCCTTCTGTTCAGATGTCAGGAGAATTGCTTTTTGTGATATGGAGATTTTGGTATGCTGCTTGAAGACTCTGAAATATCATGCACATTGAATAATACATGTAATAGATATTGCATATAATTAATATGATATTGCCAAATTCAATTTTAATTTCATTTATTTTGAAGTTAAAACCAATTTAAAATGTTGAATGATTAGGATACACTTTGTAGATTAGACTTTTGCATATTATCCAAACAGAAAATCCAGCAATTAGACATGGAGCCAGAGAGTTGCACAACCACAGTAAAGGGATCAGAGCAGTTCACAGAAATATTTTAGAGTTTTTAGATCTGTGTTCCAGCCACAGATGCCCTAGAACTCTACGTTCACATTCATATACCATCTCTGTCTAACCTATGTGTTTGAGTCAATATGAAGCCAGTGCATTTTCACATACTTCCAGACTTTGGTTGTCTGTTGGAACCAAGGGCTGCAGTACCTTTGTGCTCCCTCTTCTGTGCAGGACTGCATAAAACTGAGGGCAATCGGGGTCGCACATTCAGCTGCTTTTGATGCATTTCCCCTACTTTAAATTCATGGTGTTAACAATATAATCCACATGGTGGCCAGGTAGCATGAACTTTAAATCTTCCAGGTGTTACTTTTAACTGTTTCTAAGAAAAAAATATCTCACCACTGTTTCCCATAAAAAGGCATAAGCCACCCCCCAGTTTAGTTGAAATGGGAGAGGAAGATAGCTATGAATTTTAGAGTTTACTTTTAGGGGTCAGTAGAGTGTGATAAAAGCATTTAGAATGTAATTGGTGAAGTGAACCCAAATAGAAGGACATTCTTTGTGAAACAAAACATAACATTGCCCTATCTTATCACTCAGGTCAGATTGCAAAATGTTTTTAGTGCAACTGTAACAGATTCTGCCATTAGCAGACGCATATGCAGAGTACATGCATGTCGACCCAGGAGATAATTAACAGGAACAGAAAACAGCATGATCAAAAGCCCCTGGTTCCTCTTTGCTGCATTGCATCATCCCTTCTGAGTGTCATAAAATGCAGTATTATCAACTGGTATTAAGATAGGGTTTAATCTTGAGCCTCAGGCTCTGCCAGCTTCTGCATTGCTCTATAAATCATCCTTTCTTAGCAGAGTTTGGTTGGGTATTAAAGAGGTGTTTATATCTAAGCTTCAAAGTCAGCACTTGCTGATGCAATTAACTAATCTACAGCTCTCAAAGCTGAAGCTAGTTGTTTATTTTTAGGTAGAACTACTTTTCATCTAAAAGGGCTGACATAAAAATTGGAGAGTTTTGTGGGAAGATGTTTTAGCAAAAATTGAATAGAACTGTCTGCTGAGGAGGCATGAGGAGAATCTGCCAGCTTGATAGAGCAAGGGGCAATGGCAAGCTGAGAACCCACAGCTCTGGAGCCAGGCATGCAGCTCTTTGCAAACTCAGCTTTTCTGTTCTCAGCTTTTACAAACCTCATCTCAGGACTGCCAGCAGTGGGGAAATCCTTAGCATTCAGCCCTGAACTGCCCAGCTACCCCAAACATTGGTGTAGCAAGGGTTGGGGAGCATGAGGGAGCTTTGTGGAAAGCTAAAAGCACAAAGAGATCTGTACTTTTGAAAAGTGTTATTTTCAAATTTCTTTGCTGTGACAATTTGAGTTTTTAGTCCGAAAGAGGCTTTTTACATTCTCTCAGCAGAAAAATTCCTGTGACTAGACAATATCTGCAAATGTATGTATACAGCATTAGCTTCCTTTTTCCTCAGCTATCTGCACAGGGTTTCTTAAACCCTACCTATTTCAGACATGAAAAGAAACACAGTAGCAGTCATCAAGGGAAAATGCTGACAAGCAGTATGGTATGGACTAATCAAATAGAAATCCCACATTGCAGCTACATCACTTTTGAAAGGAATTTAAGAATGCATGCATTCTTAAATCCTGCAATAGTAGATGCTATTAACAGGAGTTTTGGGTTATACACACACTCTTGTCTCCCTCTCTCCATCTCTGAGTTGCTGCATTTAACACTTGCAGTTTCACCTTGTTGTATTTGCCTTTGGACAAGCAGAGCATCTTTGTTCCTCTGAACGGTGACTCTAAAGATCTAGAGTCAGAAACTGTGAAATAACTACTCAGTTCCCTGAACAAGCTTGCTATTGAACTGTCTCATTTGTTCTTACCCAAGAAGAGTACTCATCTCTGTAATTTGCTTGGCAGCCAAATCACAACCTCCTACTATTCAAGGTACTTTGAAACTATAAAGTGTTGTTTTAAATATTGTTTTATACTGAAGAGTTATATAAAATAAGAGAGAAGCTTAAAAAGGTAACTTAAATAGTTCTCTAAACAATTAAACTACTATCATTACACTGCTAAGGTAATATTTGTATGACTTACCCAGTATGAGCTTTTTTTTTTTTTTCCCTGAAGTTCCAACTCTCTTTTAAAGTGACAGAATGATGTAATTCTTGGCTAGGCTACTGTACTGTGTTTACTAGGACTTGAAATTTTCAGTACTTAGGTACTCTGATCAGTAAAGAATGAAAATTTGATTGATACAGGATGGATCAGCGCTGCCTTTCAGATTTGGCCTCCTGTCTCTTATAAGCACTTTCTATAGAGTTCAGTGCAGTTTACTCTTTTGGTGTTTGTATTCAAGATGCTTCAGGATCTGCCCCAGTTTATCTAAAACATCTTATAAAGTGCCAGGAGGAAGAGTGTGAGGAGTAAGCTGAGAAGAGGAGCAACAATTATCAAAAGGGAGCTGCTCACTTTCTGGAGACTGCTGGCCACCAGTCTATTCTAACCTTGTGCTGCTTTCCCAGTAATCACACTGAAAATCCTGCTGTGATTATCAGACATTCCTTGAACTATGCTGGGCAATAACATAAGAATTTTAATTCTTGATTGGTGAAAATATGCCTGTACAGTGGGAAGTTGGAAAGGAATGTGAGAAAAATGCACATGTAGAATTGCAGTTCCTAATACTTTCTTCTGTCTTCTGGTAATCTGAAGTTCATGAATGTCTAAAGACAGAGTTGGTGTGATACTAGTTTTTAAAATGAGAAGTATTCTTATCTTTTTACAAACGTAGGAACCTGTTTGGAGAAGTAGAGGAGTATATAGGGGTTCCTCACTTTTGATCTAGATTTTGCGTCTTTCATTGGATGCAAAATTTCCATAGTCTGCATCAGGCCATAAAGTTCTTCTCTCAACCAGGAGTTTGGAAAGTACTTATTCAGAAAATTTCTTATGATTCTTAATGGTTAATTATATGTAGAATTTAATACTAACATACCCGGAACAAGAATGAATGCCTTTAATGTTCAAAATTTTATAACTTTCCCTTCTATCTTTCTAGTATTAAAATAGTTCATTTTCATATTGCCTACAATACTCTTGCGTTTGTGTAAGTGTTGCTACTACTGGTCTTTTATGACTGAAATATTGCGAGCTGTATTCAAATTTCAGTTTAATTTTGGGATAATTAAACCACATTTCTGCATTTTTCTCAATAGTGAAGGATATTTGACTCCCAAATTATAAAACAGTTGGACATATTTTACTATTTTAGTGCCACTTATATTCCCTTGTCTATCCTTGAATGCAAATAAGTTTTTTAAAGAAAGCCAATGCTGTGAATACCATGTAATGTCATGTGAACTTTGCACTGGAGATAAATAGAATGTGGTGACATTTCCACAGCTGTGGGAGAATAATCTGGAAAGGTTAGTAGGATTACCTTTTTTTTGTTTGAACACATAAAATTGATCTGTTCACAGTCAGTGGAGGTCATCCATTTTGGGCTTGGGCTCACTGGACCATATCCAAAACCAGCTGATGTACTTTCCTCTATCCACTTGTACCCATCTGTGGGGACAGAAAACCCTGGTTGCTGAGTACAGAGGCCAAGCAGTGCTAGCTTCAAACTAGAGTTTAAAACAGATGGTGCCCCGTGCTGACACTGACCTTCAGCACCCTCTCATGGCTTTTCTCATCACCCTTGTGCACTGGCTGTGATACGACCCCATGTATAGACCAGTTGCATTTCTTCAGTTTGCTCTGTTCTGTACCCTCCGCCTGTCACATAATGTCTCCAGTTTAATAGAGAAGTTAGCGTCTCTGGCTGAGGGCAGCATAGAGGAATTGGAAGGGTGTCTGCCAGCCTCATTGGCAAAATCTGGGCACGAATGGAAAACAGAGTCAATTAATAAATAAATAATTCGATTAATATTTCGCTAAATATACTATTTGTTCTCTGCCCTTTTACTGTTTCTAGTATAAAGCCTTTCATTTGTCTCATTGCATGTCCAAAGCCCAGCAGCACCATTCCAGAGAAGCAGCCCCTGTGGCGATCCGGGGACTGCACTGACCCCGCTCCCGGACCCAACCCGCCAGCCAGAGGCTACCCCTGTTTTAGCGCCCGGACACCCGAGTTGGACCGCAGAGCGGAACAGAGATCATCACCGACACGAACCTGAGGAGCTGCTGCAGCTCCGTGCCGGGCGGAGCTGTCGGGCGGCGCTGCGGGGTTCTGCGGGTGCCGGGGGACACCTCGCGGGCGGCGGGGGAAGCTCGCCCGCCCCGGCCGCTGGTAGCCCGCGCCTGCCTCCCCCCAGGGCCCCGCTGCACGGAGAGGAGAGAGCTCCCTGCTCCCCGCTGAGCTGGGCGAGCCCAGGGCTTCTGAAAAATCGCATTTCTGCAATGGGTGTGCATTGACAGAGCCTTAGTCTCTCTTTGACATACATCTGGGAGCCGCAGCCATCAGTCTCAACAAAGTTCAGACACGAAACTGAGTTAGGGGATATCAGAAAAAAAGTCTGGATATCAGAAAAAAGTTTTTCACCCAGAGGGTGTTTGGGCACTGGAACAGGCTCCCCAGGAAGCGGTCACAGCACCAGCCTGGCAGAGTTTAAGAAGCGTTTGGACAATGCTCTGAGGCACAGGGTGTGACTCTTGGGGTGTCCTGTGCAGGGCCAGGAGTTGGATTCCATGATCCTGATGAGTCCCTTCCAGTTCAGCTTAATTTATGATTCTATGAAAGTTGCTCCATGTGGAGTGTGTTTTGTGTCAGCAGGGAAGTGAGCAGTGTGTAACTTGCATCAGGACACAGGGATAAAAACCTGCATTGGAAATGTAACCCCAGGCAGGGAGCACAACAAAGCCTCTCAAGCTGGATTCTGTTGGCATTCAGTGATTTAAATGCTGCACCTCAAATACCATGTTCAGTTTTGGGCCCCTCTCTACAAGACAAGAGTTTGAAGTTCTAGAGTGTGTCCAGAGTAGGACAAGGGAGCTGGTGAATTGGCTGGAGCACAAGTCTGATGAGGAACAGCTGAGGGAGCTGGGGTGGTTTATCCTGGAGAAAAGGAGGCACAGGTGGGATCATATTGACCTCTACAACCACCTGAAAGGAGGTTGTACCAAGGTGAAGATCAGGCTCTTCTCCTAAATTACAGGTCATAGGACAAATGGAAATGGCCTCAGGTTCCACCAGGGCAGGTTTAGACTGGATATTAGGAAAGATTTCTTCACTGAGTAGTCAGACATTGAAAAAAGTTGCCCAGGCAAATGGTGGAATATACCATCCTGGAAGTGTTCAATAAACATATAAATGTGGCACTTGGCGACATGGTTTAGTGGTGAACATGGCAATTCTGGGTTAAGGGTTGGACTCAATGACCTTAAGGGTCTTTTCCAACATTAATAATTCTGTGAGTCTATGAATATGACTGTGAACCAAGAATGGAGCCTTCAGTGTGGTCACACAGGCCTTACTCAGGCTGGCCTTACAGGTCTTCAAGCCAAATGGGGTTAGGATGAAAGGGGATGAGGCCGAAAAGGGACCAGGCTGAATGGGCTACAGGAGTAACCAGGGCCAGGAGGCAGCTGGGACACACTGGAAGAGTGCTGTGTGGTGGCCTGGCTAAGGAGGGATAGGCAGCAGGTCCCTGGGGCTGTCTGCCCACAGAGGCTGCTCAGAGCTGATGGTGTCACCAGCTGTTTGCATTTGTCCTGCTGTCCTCACACTGACACGCATCGGGCTCTTGCAGCATCAGAAATAGGAGCAAAAAAGCAATAATTTATCAGGATGGACTGTCCTGTGCCTGCTGGTGGTGTCCTCTGCAGAGAGAGCCTTGCAAGTACTGTTTCTGCTCATGTCTGACACACTGAACCTGCGCTGCACGGACATCGCACAGTGACCGGCACGGTGCGCGCGTGCTATGGGCAATCACTAAAATTTCCGCTCACAGCTTGTACAGTTCTGTCTACCAGACACATGGAATCCCAAACACAGCAAATCCTCAAAGGTAAATGTGTTCAAAGGGAAAAAGAGAATCTGGGAAAACATACTGTCAAAAATTACTGTCATTTTAACCAGGGCTACAGAAGGATGGCAGAAAAGAGCAAAATGCAGGAACAGCAATGCAAAGCGTACTGGGTTTTTCTGGGAGCTGGCAGTAGAAAGCCCTGCTCTGCACTTTAAAAGGTGTTTACTAAACCTGGACTTAACTTTCTGTGTGCTTTCTCCACATTCTTCATATGCCCCTTTACATTAAGGAGTATCTACATTGTGTTTCTTCAAAGTCTGCCACCATAAGGATGATTTTTTTTCAGTTTTATATCTATTTTTAAAAATACATAAGTATGGTCAGCTGCCGCATTTTGACACTCTACTGTAGAAAGGTGAGATTAGTCACATGAAGAGCATGCTGATTGAACTTGGTAAAGTCTGCTTTTTATGGATCTGACAAAGACTAACGTGGAAAATGTAGACCCTCGTGTTTGATCTCAATTTAATTCCGTAGGTGGGGTAAACAGATGTGCACCTTACTGTTTCAATCACTGACATTAAACATTTGTTTTGATATATCGGCTCACTATAAGAGAAAGAAATACTTTGCTACATTATTTCATTTACTGTCTGAAGGTATTTTGTTTAAACTTTTACACCACAATCCTGTTTTAAGCTCTTCACTGCAAATCCCAGGATTGGGGTGACACCCACTGTTCTGTGCACACCTTTTATATCAGTGAGCACTACCACCTAATTCTTTCCTTGCACTCTGTGCCACTGCCTCTATTAACTTGATGTAAACACCTGACCATCTAATTTTCATATTCTTATACAATATTGAATGTAATGAGATCCTGAGGCTACAGGCACTACCACAGTAGGGCAGAAGTAATTACAGGAACACCAGTAATGCAATTAGTGGCCATGAATTTTGCTGACATGATGTACCCTTAGCAGCATGTTCAGTTCCTGTGGCATTGTGCAGCTGAGAGTTGTGGACAGAAAATTTGACAGTTTTTTGATGGAGATTGCTACTGCTTAAAAGACCACCTTGAAACCTTGATCCTTGCAGCTTAAAATAACTTGAACTTTTCTTCCGAATTCTGAACAGATTTCAGCTAGGCTGCTGTTATTAATCTGTCTGGAAAAATATGTAGAGGGATACTAATGAAAAAAAACATTCTGCTCAGTCTACTTCCATCTAGGATTTAGTTTCAGTATATAGCTTAAGGAAGACAAAAACTATTTGCCTCTGATATTGGTATGGATACAGGAACACAGATAACTTTGTTTTATGATGCTTTATGAGCATTTTCTTCTACTCCCTCTTACAGGCTATATATATATATGTATATATATATATATAATTGAAATGTAACATTTTCTTGATTTGCCTTTGATCTCTAAACATTAATTTTTGAGTTGCATTTTTAAAATTAGAAATTTTCAGTTTATTTTCCAGGTAGAAAGACTATCCCACTAACAAGTTCTTTTTTATTGTCCTCTACCTTTATTATTGAGTAGCCTCTCCAAAACCATGTGTGCCTTTCTACATGATCAGTTTAAATTCCAGGACTTCTTTTACTTTTTTTTTCCAGTGACTGCATTTTAAACCACTTTCTTTCAATCTGCACAATTTTCTTGTACTGCAGGTTGTGTACACTTCTTTCCTCAGAGAGAGATATTGTATGTTTCACAATGAGACAAAATAAGAGTAATCAGTAGGTAATCTTTTGCCAAGACAAAGAGGACAACTGTAGGAGCCAGAAAAACAAATGTGAAATCAGGCCAAACTGCAATGAAACAAAAGTTCTTCCAGCTGATGAGAATGGTAGGTCCTTTGCTAGTCTGTTATTGCTTGATTTATTAACATATAGACCATATCTAACAATATCCACATATTTAACACGTGTCTAATCACATTTGTAACCGAAAACAGACTTATTTTGCACAGTCATGGCCTAAATGTATCTTTAGGTTTATCTCATATCCCAGTAAGTTTGGGAATGGCTTTCTTTGTGTCTCACACATTTACATGGAAAGGAGTGCATGAAATTAGACAGTTCTGTCTCAGGTTTTTTATAACAGATTCTGTGTGTTATGCAATACATTTAACCTATAAATCAAAGCTAGACAGAATTCAAATATCTGCAGGGCACAGTTGGACACAGTTTGAGTCTGTGCTTTCACAGAAGAAACAATGTCTCACACTGAACTGCTGGTAGGGAAATAACTACACTGGTTTAGCTCACCTTCAACCTGACCTTCATTCCATCCACCCTGTAGCCTTTGCTATCTCTTACCACCAAAATAGCACAGGAGTCTAAAGCAGGAAGTGTTATCAGTGCCACAGCAGACAAAGCTGTTGTGGTAGTTCCAAAGCGTTGCCTGGGGCTGTGTGCCTTGCCCATGTGATGTAGGAGGTGCTGCAGCCATTGTGCTGGCGGGCACAGTGTAGCTCAGGATTTGGTGTGTTGGGGCTTCCCAGCTGGTTTGAAGCCTGATACACTATTTGCACCGTTCGAGTTCAATGATAGCAGCTTAAGCTGCTGTACTGAAGTGCAATGGCTGAAAGCCACCACACACAACAGCTGCTGCTGTTGCCTCACCTGTGGGCAAGAATCTCCCAGAAAGTTATAACACAGATCTATGAGAATGAAACTTCCCGTGTACTGCAAATATGCCAAAAGTGGCATATTTGAACCTGCAGGGTAATTTTTCAGGAGATGTTTGCCATGGCTGCTGGTCCCGGAGTACTGACTGAATGGGTGTGGATGCCTGGAAAGAGCCACTGACCAAGCTCTACTTTCCATTGGTGGTGTTAACAACATGTCACCAGAACTGTATGAGACTGTTTTGTAACAAGCCGCTGCATTTTAATACATTTGTTTTATTTCTGTGTCTGAAAAAATTGATTTTTGAAATCAAAGCCTGCAGTCTATTCCTCTTTAATACAAATGAATCACTTTGGTATTCCTTTTTAGATTAATCCAGCAGTTGTGATAATGACATTTTTGAAAGTGACTGCTGCCTAACGCTGTGTAATTTTTTTTTTAGTAACGATTGATCCATAAAATAGAATTCATACCATTCTTAATACACATTCTAACTAGAAGCAGTGATGGTGTGTGTGCAAAGCAGGCATATCAAGAAGTGTCTGAGTCCTTGTTTCATGGGGCATATTATAGCCCTGGATGCAGCAGAAGTAGGTATTCTCCTTTGACTGGACTGGACTTTCAGTTGTTATCAGCTACAGAGGATTCAGTCTGTGATCCAAACAAGAGCCAGACTCCAAAGCAAGCTATTGGAAATTAAAAGTAGAATGATATTATATGTGAATACTTTACTGTTTGTTCTAGACAGTGAATTAAAAGAAGTCAAAAGAAACAGAGACAGCATGGGAAATTCCCTGCCTGTACCCGGGATGTTCTCTGTAATAAAGTAAAATGCAGTTCTGGATAGTTTTTCACTTGTAGGATCTTAGGCTAGTGTAACACAGTTTGAAAAAAAAAACCAGCTGTGGCACAGTTTACAAATGAAAAGAAGCATATATGTAACTTTTTATTTATAAATTGTCTTTATAAAATGAAGACCCACTTGGTCAAATACACTTTGGCTCAAGTTCTTATATACAGGATATGCTTGCGGTAGCTATTATTAAAGAAAATATAAGGGGGTTAGGATGAATCAGAAAAGACTCCTCTTTAGTCTTGAGTGAGTGTACTTCAAATTAAATGTATTAAGTACTTCAGTAAACAATGTCTTTGTTTCTTGCTGGGGATGGAGAACAGAACATTCCTTTCAGCACTGTGAAATATTCATGTCATTTGCTGTGACAAGGGTATCTATGCAGGCATTTTACTAGTAGCACCACTTGGCCACTGGGACAGCAATTTAGACTGATTCCTGCCTATTACAGTAACATTATTCTAGCTGGGTCTTTTCAAGAAGTTCAAGAATATACTTTCTCTACTATTTATCCTTGATGGAAACTACATTCTCCTAGAATCCAAGGATCTGGTGAAGGCATTGGCATTATTTTTAATTTTTGCATCTGCTGGTTTAAACACTTTAAAAGTCGTACTTTAGATCTAATTTGGTATGTACAGGTCTTAACAACAGTTGTGTTCTAAAAGCAACCTGCTCTAGTCAGTACAATAAAGTGTGCTGTCAAGAGCTGGTAGGTCCATGGAGCTACAAAGCCTTTCCTGGGCTGTGACATTCTCTTCCATTAGCTGCGAACTGCTTTCAGAAGGCTGCCAGTTAAAAGGGGGTCAGTTCTGCTGTGACCTACTTAGCATGCATGGGACCCACTCTTTTGTTTGTAGGCAGATGTTAATATCTGAAAGACCAAAGCACTTGAGGGACATTACCAGCAGAAGAACAAAGGCGGGGTTTGGGTGNTTTTTTTTTTTTTTTTTTGGCTCTTAGAGTTATAATGAAAGAAAACAAATATAATCATAGAGAGTGTTACATCTTTAACACTACTGCTATTTCTCCTCTACATGCTCCTGAGGGGCCTTCCTTAATGAGGGACCCCAGTCCAGCTCCAGCTTTGGTTCTGCTTTTCTGGGACACTTGCTGAGCAGCAGAATCTCTACAGGTGAAAACAGTGCCTGCAACTGTAATTGTTGGCTTAGTACCAAAGGCAGAGCCAGCCTGGATGGAGAAACTGATGATCTAAACTCAACAAAGTGGAGTTTAGTAGAAGTAAGTGCAGAAGATTATAATAAGACACAATCAAACACAAAATATCCAATGCCTGGCAAGGTAGCAGAGCTGCAGAACAGGGTCTGGTGCTTATACTGGGTCACAAACTGAAGAAAAGCCAGTCAGTGAGATACTGTGATTTAGAAAATCAATCTCCCTTTGGGATGTATTAGCAAGAGTGTCACTGAACTGAGCAGAATTTGCTCTTTGCAATGCTGGTGTGACATTATTTGGAGAGGTCAAAGCACCAGACATAAAAAGGAAGACATGCCCAAAAAGAGCAATGAGAATAGTCAGAGGCATTTTAAAAGTGTTACTTGTGAGAAATGAAAGAGGAAAGGATTTGTTAACTTTTTGGAGAGAAATAACTATGATTGGGAGAAGTAATGCTGATAACCTTTCAACTCAGTAAAGTTTAAAAGATTATTATAAGGAAAGAGAACAGTGATCAATTGTTCTCATTGCTCATTACCACAAACCTAGGAAAATGGCAGCCGAAGTTTCAGCAAATGCTACTTTGGTTGAGCATCAGGAAAAAATCAAGCCACTGAGTTTTTCAGTCTACCGGGTCAGTTTCCGTGATAAACACAACAAAGAACTGCTTGCATGACATCCCACTTCTCTCTGAGACACAGCAATACTCCCCTGTATCCTTTTCCATAGGATCCGGACATGGACTTGTGGCAACTGAAACAAACCTGTGAAAATTGGAACTGCTAGTGAATGTAACCATTGTTTTCCCAGTTTGTTTGTGTCTTGACTTCTTTTTGAAAGTCTGTGTCTCTTTTCCTACCTCCTGGACTGTGTCTGAAGTAAATAGAGATGAGTTGAAGGACTTAATGTTGGCAGCCTGGAAGGCAAATAATTCTGTGCCTGGGACTGTAACCAGGCAGCTTAGTCAATATCAACTTCAGTAAATCAGTAACACTCACTG
The DNA here is from genome assembly GCA_013400575.1 of Peucedramus taeniatus. Lineage (NCBI taxonomy): Eukaryota > Metazoa > Chordata > Aves > Passeriformes > Fringillidae > Peucedramus > Peucedramus taeniatus. The sequence goes on along the minus strand of WBNO01017580.1, from coordinate 211,313 downwards.
CCCTCAGCAAAAATCTCTTCTTTCTCTAAAAGAGCACATTCTTGGAAATCTACACTCAAACCCCACTTCAAAACATTCCAGAGAATTAATTTGCATCTCTCTGACCTTTAACTCCCTTTCCCCCACTCCAATAGCTTACAAAATTTGGGCTGCTCAAAAGACCACTGTAACAATTGCAGAAGCAAAAGTTGTTCCTAGAAAACTGTGCATCACTCCTTTTGATTTAATAAACTAGGTGGTGGGATTTTTTGAGCTGGGGACAGAAGAATATGCAGTACTGTTTTGATGGGATATAATATAAATGAGAATAATCTGTATCTAGTGAAAAACAGGCTCTCAAACCTGCTATTACTCCTGTTTCTTTGGCAGGCATAAATGTGGGATGCTTTACAAACAAGGAAGATGTCAGGAGTATATTTTGTATGGTGTGTTGGAAATGGCAGGAAAGTCTTGGTTCTGCCCAGGATCTGTGCAGGTGGAACATGACTTTTTACAAGTCATTGTCCATACTTCTGCTGTCACCTGGGGATCCTAGGGCAAGTAAATTCTCTAATCTTTGACTGACTCTTTAAAAGATATCACTAGAAACTGAAACATACTATTTCATGCAAGAAAGATTTCCTACATTTTGGATTTAGAGAGTCTTGACTGCTGAAATGCTGCTTTCATACAGCCTTCTCTGCTAAAAATTGGTTTTCCCCAAATTGTCCCAAACTTTCTGAAATAACCTGACAAATCCTAATTCCTGCAGAACTTTTTTTCCTCATTTTTGGTGTTATCATTGGTAAACATACCTCTAGGCGGGTATTAAGTGGCAAACTTTTGATGCTCCTCTAATAACTTTAACACCTGTTTTTTGTTTTTTTTTCACAGCAGAGTAAATCCCGCTGACAAATATTTATAGTGATCATCGTTTCAGATGCCTTTAAAATAAGTCCAGAGGACTTATAAAATAGTGTTGATCTTTTCTGTGGGCCTCCATAACTGCAGTGAGTCTGACTGCAGTAAGTCACAGCTCCCGAAGGGACTTTGATTATATAGAGTCAAATGCAGAGAGAGCAAAGATAAGCCTAGGAGCTAAAACCCACCGAATCCAGCCTTAAAATTAACAATCACAAAAGCTGTATCTATTTAGAGCTTTGATTTAACTAAGTCTCTCAGAGCACAGATGAATCGTAGGCACGGCATTGAAGCCAATCACCATGATGTCTAAGTGAGGATGGTTATCCCAGCCTTATTCTTCCCTGCATTAGCCTTAACACACAGTGGGATCAAACTCTCTTGTTAAACACTCAGCCATTCCTCCCTTTGTATCTACAAGTGACAGGCAAGGGACAGAAACAGATATGTCTTGCAGTCCACAGCAGCATATCAATATCCTAATCTGCATAGCACACAACAGGGGTCACCTTGCAGACGGATTAGTGTGCTGGCTGCCTGTTGCAGCTAGGTAATACAATGAGTTACATAAAAGTTAATTAGCAAAGCAAAGAAAGCAGACAACCTGAAAGGCTCTGATGTTTTGTTTAAATACTAGAATCCTCTGATGTTCTGCAGATTTACAGAAAGACTCATGGGTTCCTCTCCTTTATAGGAGGGGATGGGTTACTGCTTGGTGAATTTGAATCTTTAGATACATAGCTGAATAATCTATAAGGCATATTTATAAGACAGGGTAATGCTTCATGAATCAGTCACAGAGCTACATGTTATTCAGTGTCCTTTTGATTTATTCTGTTAAGATAGCATTTAATAGAATTATCAGATTGTTCCTGAGCTTGGCTAGCCAAGGCCAGACTTCCAAAAAGGAGAAACTTGGAACAGTTTAGGAGTTCAGGCCTATTTAAAAGATTCTAATTTCTTTGTCTTATTCTCCTGGCTATTGCAATCCCATAGTTACTTTTATTTTTAACCAAGTCAATTACGTTTTTGTACTAACCCTCTTAGCTTTAGTAATAAGTGTGACCTTTAACCTAGCTGCCATATACAATCCAACCTGGTATGACAGAGAGAGCAAAATGTTTATTCTCAAAGGTCTTGTGTCCTTTTGTAGCATCCAATTTGAATGCTACAACTCTATAGAGCTGAGGAACAAACTCTAGTCTTCTGCTACAAAGACTGCTTTTGAGCTGAGTGAGATGATGGTTGTAGTGGGCATCAGCTTTCCTTAGTGGGGATCAGGTCTTCATTGTCATGGGATTCCATGACATGACTTGCTCAGGCATAGCAAGAGGCATAGGATGAGAAAACAGATCTACACAATGTGATGGACATCAGATGAATATGGTGATAAGAAAGTAAAACCAAGTGGATTATGGATGTGGAATAGGAGAACAGCTTCTTAATTTCCACCTTGTGTGGGCCATGACTCAAACAAACTGAGTCATAGCAATAACTAATACAGCTACACTCAATCTCATTTCCTTTGGATTAGCACTCCCATCACAAAAATGTGACTACTGCTGCAGATGCTTTTATTGATAACCAGCAGTATTCTCCACAGAAATTAAACCCTTGGTTGAATTTTTGCAGCTATGCCTCACTCTGGCCATCAGAAAATCCCAGGGTAGCAGAGGGACAGAGGACTTAGTAGAGATAAAGACCAAATTAGTTCCCGTCAGATCAGTGCTGAGTGTGGGTGACAAGGTGGCAGAAAAAAAGTCACTATCAGTCATGCTCCAGCTCTTTTTTGGTAAAGCAGAAGTTAGTTCCCTACAGCAGCATGTGCAGCTTTCAAAATTTTCAAACCCCTATAAGGAAAAAATCAGAAGTGGGTCTGTCAAGAAAGGAGGAAATACCAGGACACCCAAGGCACAGACAGTATGGCATAAAGGGGAGTGGGCAATATCATTCAGCTAGAAAAACAACATTTTCTTGTGATTTCAAGATCTGGGCTGCATGGCCTTTGATGTTTCATTCCTTTGGGCTTTCACCCCTTAGTTGCACACTCCTCCTTTGATGGAGATGTAGATGCAGTACTCACTGTAGATGCAACAGTGAAATTTTTTTCTGAAACATAAATGTTGACACCATGCATTGTTGTAAGAAACAAATGTTTACTTAAAATGAAAACTTCAGGGAACTTCAGTCCATCACTGTTTGAATTTTCTGCCTAGAATTGTGATACTAATGCAGAGACCACTGTTGTTTTGTGAAAGAGAAGAGGAATGACATAATCCGCAGTATTTTTCTCTTCCACGAGTGTTTTTGTGTCAGGTTGGAAATTGTACAAGCAGCCACTGGATGGCAATGTTTCACACACAATTTCAGTCTCAATGGTTTAATAAAACTTGGAGTGCAGGTGCTCATCTGATTAAAACTTTCATCCAAATCCTAGTCTAACACTTATTTCAATTCCATGTTTGTGTCACTGACAGAAATTGAACTGACAGTTGTATTATGGAGAGGCTACTGGCTCTGCATTGCTAAGGTTGAAACTTGTTTTCCATTATAAACTCAATCTGGCCTCAAATCTGAAATTCTCAGTAAAGACTATTCCTCTTTCACATATTGGGTCCACAATGAGCAGCAAAGAGAGACATTTTGTTCCCATTTCAGATCTGTTAAGCAGGGTGTTTATTTGGTTCAGGTCTGTGGACACTTTGGTGTTAAAATGTGTAAAACTTTTTGCAGTGTCTCTTCTCTGAAACTTTCTATGAAATTCAAGACTCCCAGAACAACACAGGCTGGATCTGTAAGGCTTATTGAGTAAAACTGGAAGTGAAGTTCCTCCAGCTGGATTCACCCTTCCTTCCTTATATTTATCTGCAGTGAAATTCACCTAACATTTCTGAACATTTTCAGAAAATGAAAATCTAGTGACAAGTAACACAGTGACAGGTGCAGGTGTTCTGAGGAAGCAATTTTTTACACTCGTCTGTCAGTATTCATGCTGAGAGCACTCACACCTGGATTCAGCTAGGAAACAAACACAGCACAAATCGGGTGACTTGGCTGGCAAATTAGAGCTGACCAACATGGATCAAAAAGAAAATGCTGAATGCTTTGAGAATTAAGGTGACATATCCATACACTTGAGTTTTTTACTCCTTAAAAAAAGTAACATTGGAAGACAATATGCGATAAGAAAGTTGAAGAATCCTGATCATCACAAGTATTCATTGTGAAAAATCAAAACACTAAAATCACTGTTGATATTATTTACTTTGCTTCACTCACCATGTTGCAAAAACCTCCCTTCTCTTCCTACACCTGCTCTTGTTATCTGTTGCTGACCAGCACATATCTGACAGGTATGCCATATGTCAGGCCAGCAAACAGAAAATCACTGTGCAAAAGAGATGATCCACAAATATTTGTTTCTTGTTTTGGTGCAGGTTTGAGTAGTAATTGTGGGAATCGTGTTTACAGTACATTCCTCCCTGCCTGGGTCAATTTAGTATGGTGTTTACTGCATCTGAGGAAATTGGCTCCTTTGGAAGACGATTGTCTCTTGAGATATTTCTTGATGCTGCAATCATCCAGGAATGGATACACTTTCTACTCTGCCACTGGTTTTGAGCAACAAGCTCTTTATACCTGCCCTCAGAGAATTCAGAATAGCTCTATATGGGAAAAATCCAATCTCATTCCTATATTGGCACAACCTTTGAATCCTTTGCTTTACTTCTACAGATCATAGAGAATGCTCCTAGCGCTTTTGTGTAACAGATAAAAAGGTACACAGAGGGGAGGACTGAAAGCCTGGTACTGCTGTGGAAGGGAGCTAAGATTAGAACTACACCTGAAGATCATTTCCACTTTCAAGCATTCTCAGTTTAGTCTTACAATGTGTACCCTAACACTGTAATGTCTCTCTTAGAGAGTTAAAGTGCTCTTGTATTTTAGTTCTCTGATACTGACAGGCACTCTCACACTGTACACAAGCTTCTGTCTGGGAAGTACACCATTTCTTTTTCTTTGCTGCTGTGTACAGCTAAATTTAGAAGGTGAATCTGTATTTGATAAAACTTTTTCAAACTTGGCGCTTCCACATTTTTTGATCATAAACAGTGACATGCCAGAAAAGCATATTATAACACAAAACTGAGCTATGGCGAGACAGTGAGGCAGAAAATAAATTAGGCTTACATTACTTAGACCATTCTGAGAAAATCATGTACCTAGTCCAAGTAGTAGTATAGCGATACCATTTACATCACTGAAATTCATTAATAAGGTCACCATTTCTCTAAGGAACTATTGCTTCAGGTGTTAGTAACATGAGTGTGAATATTTGTTTTGACAAGACTTTCATCAGTTTAAATATAGTTTAGTAAATTATTTAAAAGGGAAATACTTTAAAATTACAAAAAAGCAATGAAAGCAGATCATTAAAACCCTTAACATTTTACCAAAATATGTTTTAAAGGGTATATCATAAGGAGTTCTTTGTTAACAAGTATCTACTGACAGCCTCAGAGCTCAGGTTCTTGGCTGATGCAGTAGGTCAGTCATAAAGAAAGGGTAAGTCTCAATAGCACTCAACACCCACTTACATACCCTGCTCAAAATATCCAGAGCTTGACATTTTTAAGTTAATGATTTTATTGAAATGAGTGAGTTCAGGTCTAATATACAGCTGTAGTCATGCATCCAAATCTGGCCCAAGGAATTCGCATTACACATTTTGCATATGTGGAACAGGTAAATAGTGATCACCTATAAGCATTTTAGTCTAAAAGCCCTGCCCAAAACCAGATAGGACCCCTTTGTCAGGGACACAGGAATACTCTGTGCTACTGAAATAGCAAGAGATCCAAATGACTTTTTTTTTTATCTTTCAAAAACATCAATGTTTGCGTCTCTGGATAAAAATGGAATATTTTATTTTGAGGCCTTGACTCAGGATCGATTACATATTGACACAAATCACAATTTGAGTTGTACCAGTGTACTCCTATTAAAGAGTTCCTGAATTAACTGTGCATTTGTTTGAAGTTAATCATGTAGGTTTAAGTCTTCAGCATCAAGCTTTTATGTCAAGTATGTTGTGGTGGCTCAGATTGAGCAGAATTCTAGAAATGGCACCTTTAATTTAACATTTTAGCAAACGTCTTATGGAAATCATTAGGACTTCTGAATTAAAAGACTAACATTTTCCCCACTATTTGTGCTAAGTCAAACAAACAAGCACTTTTCTCCTTGTCATCAAAGAAGACAGCTCTAAAATACTTCCCCCACAGAAGCACACAGTCAGCTCTCAGGAAGAAAATGAAATTCAAGAAAATCAGAAAACCCTGAAGAACAATACTTCCACAAGTAAAACTGCAGGACAGAAAGAAGGAGGGCATTTAAAGCTTATTTTTTGAGATTTTTGGATATGACAACTGTATTTCCTGTGTAATTGCAAAAATCAAAGTGGCTTTGAGATATTAATATCCCAGTATAAATATTCTAGGAGGCAGTAGGAAGATTTTCTTAAGAGGGAAACCCTCTGTAGCACATCATCACCAAACACAGAAATGAACCAGAGACTCTGTGAAACAGTATGTAAAATGAGACTGGAGTTTTTCAGTGTGGTAACTTTTACAGTGCCATGTCAGCTTAATGTTAGAGAGAAAGACTGACTTGAAAATGCAGCAAAATCATAATATAAATTCTTCTTATTAACATTTTTTCCCAATTTTAATGACATCAAAGGCACTTGAGAGATTTCATTTATTTCTTATTGAGTAGGACAATATCCAGATACTTTCTGGATATTTCTCCACATCAGATTTGTGTGCGTACTGACTTCTGTTTAGGGATAATGCTTGCCAAATTCAAGACTCATTAAATAATGGGAAAAAGCCAAAGAAGAGCCAGGCTGCATGGAGGACACATAAGACCTAGGACACTGTTAATGACATGTGCTTGTAGAACTGAGCGGACAGAAGGACTGCCAGGATGGAGATTCAGCTGTTCCAGGAGCTGACAGCTACTCCATGCCTGAGGCTTTGAGGGAAGCTTCAAGAAATGTGATAATCGGAGAACGATTGAACTTTTAGACAAATGTGTTCCTTTGCTTCACCAGCTCTTGGCTCATCAGCTCTGCAGAATGAATGTGATTAAATCACATTCAGGAAGAGGAATCATCCTCTTTAACGCAAGAATAGTGTTTCCCCTCCAGGATGGTTTAGGAAAACGGTGCTTCTTCCCCTAAAGTGTGACACCCCAGAGAGGAATTTGACACTATCTTCTACAAAGCAGAGATGTGTGAAAGGAAGAGTCACCAGTGAATGCCAGCCCAGCACCCATGCTTTGAGGCTGAGCAAAGGTTGGAAGGTGTCATCAGGACACCAGACCTGTGGTCCTTCAAAATTGTCCATCAGGCTCCTGGCTACTGGCTCCCTGGCCTGCCTTGCACCTTCCTCCCATGTGTGATGGCACCCACCACAAGGCACTTTGTGCCACCCCCACACAGTGTCAGATGGATGCAGGCAGAACAGTGTTCCTATGGCTTTTCCTCCCTTTGGCCAGAGAGGGAGGCTGTGGGCAATGAGGGCATTTCAGAAATATGTGCTTTCCCTGCCTTTTGACAGTTATGGGAGGAATAAGAACATCTCAGAAGCAGATAGAAAAGACAAAAATCCCTGTAATAAGAAGAGCAAAAGAGGTGGAATATGAAACCATGCAACCACTGAGGTCAGAGGCAAGTTTCTTAGGAAATCCATGAGAACAGTCCTTCTGCAACAAGACTGGAAGGCAGAGAGAGATGGAAGTTTGAAAATGTTCAAAAAGAAGCTGGCTTTTTGTTTTCTTAGTTGCACTGCAAATTAGATGTGGGAAATATCAAATGGCTTGGAAGAAGCTTGTTCTTCCCTATGGGAAATGAAACAGAGAAGAATTTGTTTGAAAACTTGTAAAATGGAGAGGATGTTTTTGGGTTTTGTAAGCCTAAGACCAAATGTCTTGAAGGCTGAAAAGGGGATATTTTTTTATTTTATTTTGTCAGCAGCAACTATGTGCTTTACTAGGCAACAAAAGCCTTCAACAGACATTTTATGCACCTTCATTTTCTAGCAGAATATTTTAATCCATTTCTTTCCTCATTCTTACCACAGTTTCCATTAAACTCTTTATTTTGCCATTTCCTCTTCTCATTTTTTTGGTCTACACCAGGGTTTGCAAAGTGGACCTACGGTTTTTTTTTTTCCATAGAAGCTCTGTCAGGCTTATAAAGAAAAGTTGGGAACAGTATCTAAAGTGTCAGAGAGTGAAATGCTAATGGTTGTGGCCCCTCTCCCACTGCTGCTCTCCTGCCTAGAGCTGTGATTTTGTATTCACATTTAGTTTTAAGAGTAGACAAGATTTCTAGTTGCACTTTGCGCTGGTAATCTGTAGCTGTGATACCACTTAGCAGTTCATATTTTTCAAAACAATCCCTTCAATTTTAATCCAATAAATGGCTTCTTGTCAACACCCTGTGCAATTGTACTGTTTCTTATCTTTGTTTGACAACATCTTGACAAAACCTTTAGCTGTAAATCTATAAAGAAAGGCTAATTTCTACCTTAATTCCAGACACAAGAGAATAAATAGAAAACTAGAAAACTGTATATCTGTTTACTGATATCTGGGACAGATTTGAAGATGGTAACCATTGCAGAGATTGACTGCAGCCTCAGCAACTTTGATAGGAAATAGAAAGTTTAAAATCACCAGCTGCAGCATTTTCAGAATCTAAAAAATAGTGAAGGTGCAAAACATCTTTCAGTTTGAAGCTACAGAGAACAGCATCTGTTACATTATGACTTATGAATAAGAGAAGAAAGAAAAACCAAAGATGTTTGTATATTTAGGAAGGCTTTATTTGGATCAGAGGAACATATTTCTCATATGAAAGAAAGGAAAATTACTATATCTTGTCCAAGAAATTTGTCATAACCTGCCTAGTATTTCCGTAATAGAATAGTCAGTTTTTTTTTCCTTAAACAAAAGAGGATTGGTTCTTTGGAGAACCTAGTCTTAGACATACTTAGTGTACAGATTCACAGCCTGGTTTTGGATGCTTAAGTGGCAACAGAATTTGAATTAATGACCTGGGAGAGCCGGAGGTTAGTGCTCCAGTGGTTTCCAAAAGCTCCATCAGCAGGAGCCTTGATCTTTTGCTTATATTTTTCTTTTTTTGTGAGGTGCCAGATGCCTGTCATGCTGCATAAAGAAACAAAACATCTTCACTGATCAGGACAGCGAGAAGTAAAAATGCATGTTGATAACACTGAAATGCCAGAATGAATTTTTTTCTGCAGTGCTAGCATTAGCCTGTCTGAGCAGTGGTTGGAAGCAAAGCAATGAGAGGCAAAAGCTCCTCTTGAAAAGTCCTACTCTATGTAAGGAATTTGCATCTTGGTCTTGATAGCAATCAAACTTTTTGTACAAAATTATGCTAATGATGGATTTGTCAAGAGGTCTGTTGAAGACACTGACAATTGCCTGGATAACTCCAGGGCAACTCTGGTAATCATACTTGTGTAGTTACAGGATTGTGAGAGAAATATAATTAAGAAATATAATTCAAAGATAAGATTATTCTATGCAGGAAAAAGACAATCTTGTTCAGTGAGTCCAGACCTCTAGTACATCTTGTTTTTCCTTTTCCTATGATTCTGACTTTTCCATTCAAATTACGTTGTTTATTGCCACCATTACTTTCATATTTGCTTAATTTGTTTGCTGGAATGAGAGAAGGGATCAGTGGGTGGCTGATTTCCCCACTGAAATGTTTATATCAGCTTGTTTGGATTTCAGTGGGTCTAGATGTCTTGGTTTGAAAGACAGGTACCTGCCAGCAAAAGCTGGAATCTCTCTTTGAATAGAGAATGTAAACCCCCTCCCTCAGATTATTATAATTTTGCAATTGGAGGCTCTCAGGCAAAGATTTGGGAGTGGGAATAACAGTTCTTTACTAGGAATATTAGACAAAGCAAAGACAAATACAAATGTAATAGCACTAAGAGACAAGCAAAAACAAAGAAACAACAAAACCTCAGAAAATGCCCTGACAGAGTCAGGGATGTGACCTGACACCCTGGGTAGCAGGGTGATGAAAGCAGTCTAGATGAAATCCTCCTTGAGCAGTAAATGCAGTTCTGTGAAGTGAAATAGTCCTGTATGAGAGTCCAATGGTGAGGAAAAATGTGTTCAGTCTTCCTCTGGAGAGAAATCCAGTGGAGAGAGAAAACAAGCAGGGTCCCCTGGTACTCCAGTCCTTTCGGAGCGGTGTCCTCGGACCAAACTGCTGCTCACTGCTGTTCCACCCGGAGAAACCTGCTGCCTCCTTTGTTTAAGTCAAGTATCCATAAAGTACCCAGCAATTAGTTACCTAGCAAACCACCAGGAAAAAATTCCACAAACACAAAAGAAACAGATCCAACCCCCAACACTAGGGAAGTTTGATCATCACACACCTGCACTCTTTGTCAGCAGTTCTGTGAAAGCCTCACAGGAGACAGATATGGTTTTAAGGTATTTCTCACAAGAAAGTTAACAGATTACTGTGACTATGGTCACAGCTAAGGTGCTCCAAAGACAGCTCACTCCTCAGATCAGCATGTGGTCCATGTTGTCTTTGCAGGACAATGCTTTGATGCCTGTAATTAATAACTCCCTTTTCCAGGAAAAGGTTGGAGCAACATTTGCCCATCAGCTCTGGAGAGAGGATAGATGAGAAGCACTTCTACACAGCACCTTTTCCTTTCTGCAAAAGGTTTATTGTTTTCATTCAAAGCTACTGACTGAAGTCCAGCTATACACTCTGGAGCTTGTTGGATTTCTTTGCCAGGGGACCCTCTTGCTTGCATAATGGGATCAGCTGGTCATGGCAGGTTATGTGATGCTGGCAGCTGCCTCTTCTCGAACAGCTTTAGTGTCTCCTAGTCCCTGCCAATTGCAAGGTTGAGACACAAAGTCTTTTGGGAGCTCAGTTTTGATTAAGCAACATGGAGAAATCCTGTTGTTTTAAAAAATTGAAGAGAATGAGAAGGGTGATTGACTACTTTATTGCTATCTCTACCAGCAATTTTGCTAATCCAGAGAAAGATCAGTGAACAAAAGGGAATAAAGTGGGTCTACTTTTCATATTTTTTAAATGGTTAAGCATTTCTTCCCAAATATGTTTTCACCACTGGAATAGCACAGAAAAAGGTTTCACAAACATTTACTACTTTCTGTATGGGTTTTAATTAATGTAAGTCACATGCATTGTTTCTGCTTTCTGATTGAGTGACTTAGGTAATCACCCATTTCAATAAAAATGATAACAATCAACCTTAAATGTGGGTTTTTTTTTGTTTGCTTTCTGAATAACTCAGCATTCAAAGGTGAAAATCAATGTTTTGAACATCAGTGGAAGTGAAGCTTGACTGCATGAATATTTACTGACAGTTAAGATGTCAGATTGGCAAATCATATGAATCAAATTTGGGGTTGCTTGTTACTATTGTTAATAATAAGTGGTTGTGGGACAGTATTACTTAATATTCTTTCAGTGTTCAAAATATAGCAAAAGCATACAACTAAGAGAGTGTGAACTTCAAAGAAGTTACATTGTAAGCATAAAACACAGGGGGCTTATTAGCTTTGGAACAAATGTTTGCAAAATTTTCCCTCTTTTTTTCCCTATCTCTTTTCTCTCTCTCTCTTACAAAAATACACTCTTTTCCCAATTATAAGAGCCACTATGAAAAGATGATTTAAAGTTACCACTTCATATTCCCCAAGATAGGGCTGAATAAAGCTTTTAATTTCTCTAACTTCTACAAGTGCTTTGTCTTAGAGAGAAGAGAGGAATCAAACCACACTGATCACGTCTGTGATGTCAAAAGATTCAGTTCTATTTCTGATGAACTTTTATAATTCCATCTGCAGAGGGATCTGCTACATAAACCTCTCTCTTAGAGCCAGAATGGAAACCTATTAGTGGCTTGCATCCTTCATAGAAGTAGGAGGGTTGGATAAATATCCCTAAAACTTTTCTACGTGCATTGGCAAACTTAGTATTTAACTCTTTAGATGCTGTTAAAAACTTCCAGCCAAATAATTTATTCAAAATTGAAATTCTGGCAAATTAACTGTCTGGCAAGATTGCTTATTGAAAGCTCACATCTTGAGTAAATTTTCATAAACTGATGAGTAAATTCATAAGAAAAAAAACACCCCAGACCACTGAATTTAAATTTAAAAAAAAGTAAGCTTTTAAAGTAGAAATACTAGTCTAAAAGTTATAGTATGTAATCAAGGCATAAAATCATGCATGGAGAACTATATACTCAATCCAAAGGGTTAGAACATGAAATTTCAAACACTGAATCCTTTCTATGGATTAAGCATAAAATGCAGACAGGAATTTATTTTTGAGTAAGCTGTCAACATAATGTTTGAAATAACGCATAGGTTCAAGAAATCCATAGTTAAATAATAACAGGGTAAAAAAATTCATATATCTTTTCCACTTGCAAGAACAGTTTGTCACTCAGAGGCAGAATCAGCCACAGAATTACCAGTAAAGTGAAAGAAAGCTTCAGCAGCCTTCACTAGCAGTGGCTAGCAAAATGCTCAGTCCTACATTACCTGATGTGGTTGCAGTACCCTACGTTTAAGCCAGGGGTGCTTCCATCCATTCAAGGATCAGTGCAAAATTTATTTATTTATTTATTTATTTATTTTACCAGGTAGGTGAAGACCCTTATAACAGAGGCATGCACTAACTGCGATGTTAGAAAAGAGTGAAGTTCATAACCCCTAGTAAGATTACAGCAATGCACCATATGAAATCAGCATGAGAAGAGACAGATGGTACAGAGCTTGGTCAAAAGTCAAAGGAAATCAGTGTCAGATCATCTGCAGACTTCAAGGGGGTGGGATTGAAACTGAAACATCTAGTCTCAAGTCTGATCCTCACTTTGCCTGTAAATTTCGACAAGGTATTTCTATTTTATAGCCTTCATTTCTTTTGGAAATGGTGGCAAGGCTTCAGTTAGTGTTTCAGAAGAGTGCCAAAATCTTACATGAAAATATGAACAATTACAGAAATATGAACAATTATTAACAAAATAAAAACATTGGTTTTTTACCCTAATCGAAAACAAATAGCGGGAAGATGAGGATACGAATAAAATGCACTTAAACTTCTGACTTACAAACTCAATTAGAGAGATATTGCAGGAGTATATATGAAATATATAAGAGTACCAAAGAAAAGCAATAAACATCCAAAACCACCCAAATGTCTGTCATACAAAAACTTCCTCCCTCCTCCCCCTGCAAAAACCCAAGGTAGTGAATATATTGGCAAAACAAAGAGAGAAAGCAAGCCGGCACTTGCAAACAAAAACAACAAACAAACTTTGCAAACAAAGCAAGCCGACACTTGCAAAAATAAAACCACTCAGGGAATCTTAATGAATAATAATATGAATACTTATCACTTACAATAAGGAAGGAAACATTTTTGCCAAGGGCTCAGTGTTAGTGCAATTTAGTAAAATTGCGGGTGAAGAAAAAGAGGTATTGTCAACACGCGTACCAAAAAGTTATTTGATTTCATATTGGGATATTAAAAACTTCCCTTTCTGAGTCTGGATCACCCATATTTTGAGTTCCATGAGAGTGTTTTACTAAGACCTAATTAATCCTTCTGGTTGTTCAAATATGTATATATCCATAACTGCACTTTTTTGCATAATTTTAGCCTTACCATTTTTGCAAATTAGAAATCATTTACTCAGACAGTTTAAGCCAAAAGGACATTTAAATTGAATTGGCATGATTCTTAGAATTGTATTTTACAATTGTATTTTTCAGTAGTACTGATCTTGGGAAAAGCATTCTCTGCATTTAGAGAAAATTCTGTGTTATTCAGAACTGACCTTATATCCTGAAATGACAGGTTTTTATAAATTTTGCTGTGCTCCCAAACCATCTCTTTTCAGGCATGTTTTTAGGTGCCCTCACAAAGGTTTTGCATACTAAACACAAAATATTCTTGGGCCAATAAGTTTTTTCACAAGAGTAGTTTTGTCAAGTATTTTCATACAGGGAAAAGTACAAGTCCTTTTGTCCACAAACTGCAATATTGTAAAAATTCAAAGCTATTTTTATACAGATCAATTCTCCCTATATATTAATAATAGATATTTCAAAAATTAATTCCAAAAGTTAACTTAAAAGCATAGTTCTAGTACATGTAATAAGGTATAGTGTAACAAAAGTCTATGAAGCTACACTGATGTGTGCTAAAGTCACTGTGGTACTTTCCTAATATTCTCTGTCAGCTATATAATAAAAAGCATGTACAACAATAACATTTAATTTTTAAACAGGGTTAAATTCTCTCTATGTTAATGAAATCCTGAGAACCATGATTGATGTATTTCAATTTCACATGAAGAGAGGCTGGTTTATCCATGATAATGTTGTATAACCCAAAAGGATTCCATCCACAGCTGTTGAATAGCATATGTAAAAGATGGGATGTGGGAGCAGTCAAGTCCATTACAACCAATATTGATGCCCCCCTTTGGCAATTTTACTATAGAAATCAAGAATTAGTGTGCCTGAAAATAATTATCCTCTCCTCACTAGAGATAGTCCTTCTGTACTGGGATAATACTATGTGGACAATGGCTGTGGGACTGCTTTTGTCATGCTCCTCATGCAATCTGTATTTGACTGACAAACAAAGACTTTCAAGGGCAGAAGTTCAGGTTTTTACAAGTGCTAGTTGTAAACCCACAAGGTAAAATCCTCTTCTCATAAGTGTCAAGATCCTCTGTTCTCCCTCAGGTATGAGCCATCTCAGAAGGTGGGTAGCAGAGAATAATGACTACGAAAGCACTGATGTTGCTTTGAGATGAGACTTTTGCTGTGAGAACACACAGTTCATTTAAGCAGAAAAGAACTCATTATCCTGCCTTCTGTGACAAAACTTTAAAGGCTAATTTTGTTTCAGTCCTTTTGTCTGCCTGTGGAAAACTAGCCATGCTATATCCTGATTGCTCTTATTTGCCTGAACAGGGTAATTTCAGGATCTGTGTATCCTGATTTTAACAATAATTAGACCTTTGGGCATTGCTGAAGCAGCTTGGATTTTTACAGCTAAACCTTCATACTTCAAGGAGTGAGGAAGCCTACAAAAATAAAAATTATCCAGTATCTTCCCCCATGTGGGGGATTGCTTAAGCTTACTGCTATTACAACATTCCCTGTCCTGATGCACATGTTCTACATCTGCTTTTTCTCCTTCTGAAAGGGCAGGATGTGAGAGGGAGTTCTTAAGGAAAGTTGTAGGACCCAAACCCCAGTACAAGTCTGGAAGTTGCCTGCAGGCACATACAACCCAGATGCTTTGTCTTACCTATGCTCCACAAACCCTTTCCAACACTCCATAACAAAGTTCAGTAGAAAGAGCAGAAGGCCCAGAAGTTACTCTTTGTCCCAGGATGGGAGCAGGCACATCAACACTGCCTCGCACCTTTTCAATAGAGTTCATGGAGTTCGTCAGTCAAGAAAGTCTCAATGGTTCTGAAAGAGATCTGTCCCCAGAGGTACCAAGGCAAGTAAAAAATAAAATATGTCATGTTTTATCTCTGTGCCAATTTGTCTCTCCCTGACTTCAGACTGACACACTCCCCTGATTTTTCAAACACTGAAATATTTTGGCAATCTCTTCTGGCTCCCAATAGACACAATAACTACATGTCTTGGCAGGCACACTCTGAACTGAGTGACCAAAGATGTAGGACAGAGCTCCCAGTGGGAAGAGGTGCAGGCATTGGAGCCAATATCATGTTCTTGCTGGAGTGTGGGAAAGAGATCAGGTACAATTTATGCTAGCTTAGACTCTTCCAGGCCTCAAGTCCTATTAATTTGGATAATTTTTGGAGATTTTTAGCACCTGTCCCTGGGCTCTATTTTTCAAACGTGCATCCAGCTGAGCACTGAAATAAGCGGGTGGAGTTCAAAAAAGCTCAAACTCTTGGACTGAATTCTTCTGAAATTCTGGCTGCATTTCTGGGTGATGAGTATTTGCAGCTCTTGCTCTAAGAGCCTTTGAAAAATGACTGACTCTTGCAGTAGAATAAGAATTACAACTGAGATTCATTTTTGCACATATAAGGAACAGTACAGACAGATACTGTCTGAAACCTTTCCTTTCTCATTCCTGCCAATGCCTTGACTCAAAAGTAATATGAAAGTTGGTCTATCTGTGGCTTATTTCATCCAATAAAGCAAGCTACATCTAAGATGGTCTGCTCAGATAGGATCTGAGCTGTTAGTTCAAAGCCCCTTGGGAACTTAAGTGCCATTTTTATTCTGTTCTGTAAACACACGCATGAGAAAACTCCTGGAGGAGTAACTTGTTAGATACCCATGAAACGTCATTTTAGTCTTGTCTGGGTCAATAAAAAACTTCTGAGAGATCTGCTAATATGTCGCAAAACCTGTTAGTTGAAGATAGTAATTTTAGTGTCCCCTCTGGGTATGCTTCTTGTTCTTTGAAAGAAGGGAATCATTCACACAGGAAGATATTAACAAAAATGAGAGACCAATAAATGCACCTGTCAGTGTTCAGCAACAGCTAAAATTAATTCACAAATCCAAACAATCTGTAGAAAACTGAACACAATTACATAAGAAATTAAGTTATACAGTTGCCATGACCTTTAATCAATCATTCCAGCTGTTAATGTTAATTTTGTGATCTGAAAATCATAGTTCTATTTGCATTTTAATGGCTGTTAAACGAGAGTCATCAGGAAGAAATAGTGACAGCTTGGCCTTTTGATACCAAGTTCTTCCTTCCTAATGTGATTTGGAAGATTTGGAATTCCTGTTCAGAAGAGGTTTTGTTTCAAGCCACAGCAGGCACACAGAGCCAATTTTGCAGAGGGAAAACTGGCAATGCAAAGCTACATACCTTTTTAAATCCATCTGCATCTAGGAAAAGATCATAAAAGAACAGGTGAAAAAGCTGTAACGGCGACTTCATTACCCTCAGACTAACAAAACCTCTGTCACCTTTTAAAGCCCTTTTCACAGATATATGCCCATTTAATATTTTTTCAGTGAGTGGGGACGTTTGTACTTAATAAACAGAATTTTTTGTCAAAGAGTCAATGAAATAAAACACAGAAAATACAAGAAAACCACTGAGTAACCACGAATTTTAAAATTATTTCAATTAGTTTATTCTGTATTTACCTGACAAAAGTGTTGCATACAGGACTGCCTTAGAACATAAATACCATTCATTGGCTTATTTTGCAGGTAATGATGTTAGTGGTATTGCATTAGATTAAAACCCTATTTAAATCAAATTACTATTCTGTAGTAACTGTCAACTTGTTGATCACTTTAATTATTAATAAGATCTAAATGTCTACCAACCTCTTGTGCTAGTAGTTTCCCTTTTATCATTAATACATTTTCTTATTAATAGGAAGACCTTCAGTGCTACGTGACAATTTATTTGTATGCAAAGTGCACAGTTCTGATTAAAATGTGATTTTCTTCTTAAATCTTCACCTAAATATCCTAGGAGACAGTCCCCAAGTGAATCTTCTTTGCTTGAAAAAGGAGGTCTTGGAACTACATGTTCAGAAAAGGAAGCAGTGAGCTGCAGACAGATTTCAGAAATTGGAAAGCAAAGTCAGTATTAACAATGGAAGAAGAAAATGGTTTAGCTCTATCCAAAGTCCTTTTTATTTAAAGCAGGTACATTGTAAGAGGAAGAGAGTTTCAGCAGATGTTTCCAGGCTGAGTTTCATAAAGGACTGAATAGCAATAGGGAAGAGGAGCATTCATAAATGCCCTACCTTTTATCACACAAGTAGGACTTCTGTCCATAAAGGCAGTCTAATTTGAATGCAATGAACAGCACACCCTCTTCTTTCCCCAAGCACATAACCTATGCATTTTCTGCTTCTACATTACTTGTACAAATAAAACTTGTATAGCTGGTATGCATACTAGTGGGTCTGAACTCTGAAGTCAGAGAACCGACCGATGCAGGAAATTGTCACAGGGCAGAAGGACTCACATGCTCATTGTGACAAGCCCTGCCCTTTTGCAGACATACTGTCCTTATGTAGCAATACTGTTGCTATCCCAACTTCCCATTTTAAATGCTAACCAGGAAAGAAGGCTTGGCCGAAATGCAAATCAAAAGTTAACAGTGTCAGGATGCCGATATTCTGGTTGTGCCGGATTTCGGGAAGTTTGCTTCCTTAGAAATGTAAGGATTATTCTCTCTGGCCAGTAATGTTCCAGCCTGTGAAACGGCTTTGTGCAATGTCAGTGCAGCCATGTGTGTGAGTGTGTGCATGTGTGCATGTGTGTTAATGAAAGTAAGCTGCAGCATGCGGTGCAGGAATCAGAACAGATACCCCCAGTCTAAAATTCTGGCTCCGCAGAACTCGGTGAGAGCTTTGTTCACACTTTTGCTGGAACCAGGCTGACATCCTGCAGTCTGAAGTCCTTTAGTTCTTTAGACTACGAATGGGTGAAGTGCAGGGCCCTGAAAATTTATCCAAGCTGGACGGAATGAAGAACATTTGGTGTGAAATGTCTCTTCTTGTTTTATTTAAATAGGAAGAGAGAAATCTCCAAAGCTTTGGAGGTCGATTTGGCCAGATGTTCAGAAGGTCTATGGCTAATTCTATTTCTCTTCTCTGGACCTCTTCAGTTAAGTCATCAGGTCACAGATCTCCTGATAACAAGCTTTTTTATATCTTTTTTCTAATTATTTCAATTCTGACCAGGTTTGAAATAATTTTTTTCCCCAGGTACCTTAGAATTTTTGTGCACATCAAGTAAATGGATAATAAACATTCTTCAAGAAGAACGGCATGTGACAAGGATTCACCTAGATTCTTTGCTGAAGAATCAGGCTTCTCCTTTTTTCCCAGCCATACACATCTGCTCTGATTTTCCATTGCTGGATTAAAGGCATTAAAGAAATTTGAACAGAGTGATTACTTATTATTTTCCACCTGTTGATAAATCTTGGCATTTAAAATGCCACTATTTTATTTTTGAGACAGAAAAATGCTGTCTCAAAATCCTTCTTTCTCAGGAAACCCTCTATGAGGTGTTTATCATGCAATACCTATCATGTTCCTCAACAAACCTCAGGAATCACGCTAGCAGATTAGCTCCAGGAGAACAGACAAATCTCAAAGGTATCTTTACAGCTATATTGCAGGTCAGAAGCTCACTGCAAATGGGACCCATTTTGTTGCTCAGAAATTGCTGATTGGAGGAAATGTCTGCATTAATATCCTAAACAAATATATTCTTCCTATTATTCTTGATCATATCTTACTTGTATAGCCCTTTGAAAATAGAGATAATTTAGCATTAAACTGAAATGGTTTCAACAAATCAGACCCTAGGGTACTGTAGGGTTGGTTTTGGTTCGCCTTTTTTCTTTTTTTTTTTTTTTTTCCAGGTAGTCAGGGCTTTAAGTCACTTTTTTTCTCTGATTTCACCATGTTTTTCTGAACCCATCAGAATTGCTACCTGCCCCTTTCAGACAGGTTAGGGTTTAGGAAAAAAATACTTTTCAAAGTATTTTTATCCTGATTTAAGATGTTTATAACACTTGATAGTCAGATTCTTTTTGCGATGATGTAGCCTGGGGACTAGCACATGACTCTGGATGAAAAATCTTTGTGCGAAAGTAAGCCAAATTTCGATTTCTTTTTTGAAAGCTTACCAGAAGCAATGATAGATGATGCACAGTTTTGGTGCCACGTTCCTTCCTCCTTTTCATAAATACACTGTTTTTTCCTTCGGAAAACTCTAACCAAGTTTGTTCCATCTGATTATAGGTGCTTTTTAGAAGCCTTACATCATTAAGATGCTAGGAGATAGGAGATGTGAAAAGGAGTGTAATTTCTGTATCGTTACCCAGATTGTCAGCAGTCATACTAAAATACACTTAAAGGCCATCTGGCCCATGGAAGACAGTTTTCATACAAATAGGTTTATATCAAAATATTTATGAATACAAAGATAAGTAAGAAGACTGTTGAGACTGAAAGAGAAGACTCTTGATAAAATACCAACTATCGGGGGCTTTAATGTGACAGAAGAACTGTGTTTCCTCATATCCCCTTTGGGAAGACAAGCTGATTGTAGTCTTGACTCCATGGCTGGAGAGGAGAGATTTGGGGATGGGCAACTTCCTGTTCAGGCAGGACCTGGAGTGGGATGATGGGAAAGAGTGTACAGAGTGTCCCAGGTGACTCAAAGAGTGGAAGAGTGGAATCACAGTCAAACCCTGAGGGCAGCATTGCTGAGACTGCTGACCCTACATCCAGAAGTGAGAGATGAGAACTGGCCTTTTGGCTCTTGGGCAGCTGTCTTCAAAACTGCTTTGGCAAATCTCTGTTGCAGGTCTGCTAGGCTCATTACTCCTCAGCCTCCCACCCTCACAGCTTTTCCCAAGAGGTCCTCTTGGTCTTCCAGCAGGGATTATTTACAAAGTTCATAACATCATCTTTTGTGGTAACTATGAAAAAAGGGTAAATGTTAGATACTTAACCTGGACCATGCTACCACATCCCCCAAAGGGGATGCAGCTGTTTCCTTAGCTACTTGGTAGAAGAATTTGTCATGTCTTGTTTAAGTGGTAAGTTTGGAATAGTTTTTGGTGTCCTGGTTGAATGACTTTCCAGATAGTAGGATTTTTCACTTCCCTTAGGAATTAATCTTTGAAGATGGGTCTGGAATATGAGGCTTTGCAGACTTAATGGTAGTAGAAAAAGCTCCAAAGAATGTAATAAAGTGAATGAACAACAAAGTAAATGGCAGTCAAATAAGTGACATAAATCTTCAAAGAGAAAAGATGTCTCAGCAGAGAACCAAATTTAATGGAGAAAAGAAATTTATCAGGAATTTAAACAGAATCTGCAGGAAGGAAGGTTAAAGTCAACTAATCAATAAATGTTTAGAAAGTTGCCATTTCCCCAAGTCTCCTAACACTCACAAAGTCCTAATTTCAGCTTCTTAAGCTGTATAGCGGAGCTGAGGTTGCAGACAAAATAGTATATCTGGCCTGGTGCTGGCAGACTGAAACAAAGTTCCCTGTATTTTCTTCATCCCTAGAACCTACAAGTAGCTTAAGCTGATTTACCGGGGCTGAACTTCTGACAGGATAGCCCCGGAGGCTATAAAACAAACAAAGTTTGCATTGTTGTTCAGAAAACTGCATTTAATAATTAAGAATGCAGATGATTTCAGCTAGAGGCATATTTTAAGTAACTTTCCTGCTTTTGATTTTAGACTAATAGATAGGAGCGTAGCACAAAACTGTAGTAAATATAACTCTGCATTACAAGAAGCACTATTAATAAGTTGCTTCTAGTGACAATGTTATTGCTCCTTATATGTGAGAACATATTGCAGGTGTCACAGGTAATTTCTTAAGGCAATGTTCAGAATATTTACTGATAAGCCTGACAGGATTATTGTTTTGGATGGGAAAATTCATAAATAGTCTCTCTTCTGAATTTTATATGACTGATAATAAAGAGGTTAAAAGAAATTCTCCACTACTGCAGAAGTATTTACAGTGAGGTGCAGCTTTACCAGCATAAGAGTAAGTAAAATCCATTTTAGACTAGGCTAACATATAGCACACTGTATGTGAGAATTCCAGCTTTGGAAACTTTTGCAGTATGATTGTGCTCCTGTTATACAACCTGAAACATAAATGGACAGCTTTAGGAGGAGCTTTTCATTCATTGGCATAATGGTTCAATGTGTTATGGAAATAACTTAGACTCATTCATATTCAAGGGCTTTGGAAGGACTTTTATGTAGAAAGGTGCTCAGATGCAAATTTTCAGCATATCTAAATTCACTTGACATATTTTTCTCTTAAAATGAATTATCAAACACTAGGATAATATTATAGAGAAAAATGCATGTTTTAACCAAAACCAGTCATCTTATGGAGTGGTATTCACATATGTCCTATTACAGTGAAAATATCAGATATTTTCTGCATTTATTTGGCATATATCCAAAAGTATGTGTGTGTGTTGTTGTACATTTATTATTTAAAACTTTAGTTCTGCACCAGGACAGTAACAAATAGCTCCAGACTTAAGTCTGAGAGCAGCCTGTTAACAGACAACTTCTGAAAGTGATCTGAAATCCAAGTGCAGATGTATTCTATCCTGAGAGCTGCTACATCTTATGAGGCTGTGATGCAGAATACGTCATCCAAAGCAGAAGTCATAAAAGATTGCTTTGCTGGAAGATGAGTGGGTGCTAATTAACATGCTCTCTGAAGTGTCTTTATTATTTCCGTTGTGTGATGCCTGGAAGAGGATGGTGACCAGCTACAAAGTCACTTAGATCAAAAGATCCAGACTGTTTTTAGCTGTAAAAAATTAGTGGAATGTTGATTCCCTGTTTGACCCTTATGCTTCACTGCCATCAGGAAGCAGTGGAGCTCAGAGGTCCCCCCTCTCAGTCTCCATCAATACAAAGCCATGCTTTCATCCACTCAGAAATCTTAGGAGATGATAACTGCTGTTCTCTTGGATCTTCTAAGTCAGAAACCACAGAAAACATCTAAACAAACAAATCTACCTCTGGAGAAGTCTAGGGCCTTAATTTTTTTCTCTAGGAAGTCTTCAAGAATTATTGGTACATGTGTCTAGTGAAGATATGTCCTTTTCATAAGAACAAGCTTCTGGTCAGCCAACCCACTGAAACCATCACAGGATACAAAACAATTTGATGACAGGCTGTAAGACTTATCCCACCACCAGCTATCACCCACTCATTCATCACAGCCTTGAATCCACAGTCCAGATTATCCAAAAGTCTCTTGGAGATTTCTGAGGACTTACTAATTGTTGATGTCTGCATACATTTACAGAATACTCCAATGAAGCTGTGAAGCTAATTAAAGGCAAATGGGTCTCTATTTAAAGAAGTGAAAAATGTAAATATGAAGTTGGGGATCTGCTTCAGTCAAATGAGCACAGAGAAGAAGGGAGGGAAAAATAACAAGGCTCTGGAAATCCCACTGCAGAAAAGCTGACTTAGAGCCAGGACAGGAGAAATGAATGAATTCTGAAATTTTCTCTCCTGAATGCTTAAATATTTTCAATGTGAGTCTAAAATAAACCTTTAAATGAAACTTTAATGTACCACTGAGTGGTTCAAGGAAGTTCCTGTGAATATAATAGACCACAGATAGGATCCAAAATGTCAAATTCAATCCAAGAATCTGTGCTGCCACCCTGCAGCTCAAAGTGCAGTAATGTCCCTCAGGCACTGGCTGTGTCTTGATCATACCCTACCTATATAGTACCAGCTACCAAAAGCCAGCATGTAGGTGGCCAAGGAAGCAGATATGGGATTGCTTTGAAGGGTTGCCTTTTTGACAGCTCAATAGCCTATCCAGCAACCTCCATAATACCATTATCTGTGGATCTCATAATGACTCAGGTTCCTAGGAAGCCATATAGACCCTGTTTACCCCAGCAGCACAGAAGATGTGTGTAGAGTCAACAAGTTCTCACTCACCTGCCATGTTTATTCTTGGTCTGCTTGTGCTGCTCAGGCTAAATCGCAGCCACACATGTCACAAATCCTCTGGGATGCACAAACTGCAAAATTTAAACACTGTAGGTTCAATGTGCCTCTGCTGAGGAGGCAGCCTTTCTGATCTCTTTTGCGCAGACAGCAGCAGAAGTGGAAGGATGTGAGGAAAGGAAAGCCTTTTTCTCCCAAAATTGGGTTGGTTGACTGAATTCCATGGTCTCCTGCACAGGTCTGTCCTACTGTCTTTTCCCTCTAATGATTAATCCCTGATCCTTCTCTACTCAGCTGCCTTGAGGCTCCCTGCAAGCTCCCCCATCACTTGCTTATGCAGGATGTAAGCTTTACACACTTTCCACAGTTTCCCAGGGGATGTTTCTAACCCCAAGTGGTTTATAGCTGAATGTGTATTTGCAAATTGATAATTTTGCATCATGCTGCTTAGCCCTGGGCAGTGCTGTATTAGGGATTAATTCCCCCATGGGCTCCTGAGCTGAAACTACAAAGACTGGAAGTAGAGCAGAGTGCTGGTGCTGGCAGCCTCAGAGGTAGCTGCTGGCAGCCCAGAGTAGCAGGGAGGGCTCTGGGTCCCGGGATGTGATGGACAAGCTGCTGCAACTAGCTGAGACATTCACTTTCTTCCCATTCACTGCCTAATGAAAGGCAGAGTCTGACCTCTGGGACTGGAGCCTCTCCCTGGGATACAGAGAGCCACACTGCACTCTCAGAGCTTTACTCTCAGTGGAGTAGCCCAGCATAGCCAAGTGTGCCATGCACAACATTCAGCCTCAGCAGGAAAGCACATCTATAGGCATTGCCCTGCACTGACAAACAGCGATTCACCAGCTTTGCTGTCAGGAAACCTCTTAAGACTTTCAAGTGGGGACACAGTCAACTCTTCCCTGCCAGCTGTGGAGCTGCTCTCCCACAGCAGCCATCATGCCTCAGGGCTGCAGTGCTTTCCCCTCCAGACAAGAAAACATAACAAGAGAGGGGAAAGGAATAGTCTAAACAGGAGAGCAACTAGGAGGGAGTGAAAGATGAAGGATACTAGGAAGCAAAATGTAGTTCAGCCTTAGGAAGTCACATTTATATTGAACAGTGCTGGAGCTGGCTGAGAAGAAGAGCAAGTGAATAGTTCATGTGTAAATAATAGCTGGGTAGTTATTGTGCTAAAGGACTCGGAAATTCTCACTGATGAGAGGAAGTCTGATGTAGCTGTCATTTCAGTGCATTAACAGGGTGATTCATGTGAACGGAATCTTTGAAATCAGTGTGTAGTTCTTGTAGGAAGGACAGAGGGGGAGGGATGGCACCCTGCGCTACTCCCTTTACAATGATCAGTAACTGGAGGAGTGTGAAAACATGCAAATGATAAACTCCAGAAAGGAGTTGAGGGAGTGAGGAGTAATGAAGTGATGAGATCTGCTACAAAACACTAAATCAAAGCAGAAAGCAGGATGAATTACTCCTAAAGCATCTGTCTGCACTGAAGGATAAAAATTGCATTATTATAGAGAACTTAAGTTTGGAGGATCTCATGCAACTGGTAGTAAAACATTACAAGTTTTAGAGACTGAATTTTCTTTCTTTCCATGAAAGGAGATTCCATGTGACAGCAATCTCCTTTTGGAGACTCATTATAATTAATTAATAGGACTACAAGTTAGTACTAGGACTACATTAATACTAGGACTACTAGTTGTCGATCACCTAAGGCTTATGTGATCTGGTTACATTCATTATGGACAAAAGACAGTTCTAACTAGTAATATTTATATTTGGAGCTTCAAAGAAATGAACTTCTCATCCTTAATGGATATTAAAGAGAATTTGACCAGAGGGTGGATAAAAGGCAGAAAAAAATGCCTGAAAATCAGGAGCTGCTTAAGAAGTTTGCTAGATGGGCAAGAAGCCATGGCCTAGAGTCAAAAAGAGGGACAACTTTGGCAGAAAGCTCAGGGTAGTTGAGAGAAGAAGCCTGTGACAACAGATTTCTTAAAGCACAAAGGGCTATAAAGGGACAGTGAGCTCTTGCACAGAGACAACCACAGCATATGGCTTCTAGCACAGCACATGGATGTCCTTGGATATTGGCAATTTTTCTACAGCTCATCAGGCCTTTCAGAGGGAATGCTGCAGAAGTCCATTCTCTAGGAGGACGACTCGGGCTGAATGACAAGGATAACCCATGCAGCCGCAGTGTTGGGATGGCCTCAAAAAGTTAGCAGTTGCTTTAGCCTGACATAAAAATTCTGACACTGGGAAAAACAAGTACCTTTGGTGTGCCTTCAGAAACTACACTTTTCTTTTTGTGAATGGCGAGCCAGTGTTTGAAAGAAAGGACATTTTAACTGGAGGAAAGGAAATTAAATTTAGGAAAAAAACCCCCAAAACAACAACTCAACAGCAGCAGCAAATCAGGGGCTCTCACACTTCAGCTGTACAAATAACATGTCAAACATCTGATGACAGACTAACTTCCAGTAGTCTTTGATCTCACTCTTCTCATGCGCCTGACTGGTCAACAAATGACTGCCCTTTCATAGGATGCTTTCATCCCACCCTTTGCTTTGTTGAAGCCCCACTCCGGGTCTAGCATCATTAGCTGACAAAGCCCAGCATGTGAACTCAACCTCCTCCAGTCGTGAGGAGAAACGATGTTATGTTTCTGTGACCAGGCTGCTATGCCATTTGTCCCTGAGTGACGGTTTTCCAGGTGACTGTGACTCTAGAAGTTTCCTTCTGCCAGCCTGGCCCAGTCCTGCAGGCCAAGCGCTCAGCACCCATCCGCCGGCACGCCCCGGCACCGACGGCGCGGGCGAAGCCGCCCGGCCCGAAAGGCGCCTGAGCCCCGCCGGGCCGTGAGGGCGGCGGCGC
>WBNO01017580.1:103977-184115 GCA_013400575.1 Peucedramus taeniatus | reverse complement strand
CCCGCACCGCACCGCACCGCACTGCTCCACATCCACCGCACCTCACCACACCGCACCGCACTGCTCCACATCCACCGCACCTCACCACACCGCACCGCACTGCTCCACATCCACTGCCCGCACCGCACCGCACCGCACCACTCCACATCCACCGCCCGCACCGCCACGGCCCGCCCAGCGCGGCCGGCCCGGCAGCAGAGCCGCAGGTGCCCTGGCGCGCTGACTCCGATCCGGCTCTGACACTTGAGCTGTGCCAAAGCGCCACAAACGCGTGTTCGCGGTGCATCCCGACCAGAGGCCGAATTCCCTCGCCCTCCCAACGTAGCGTTGGATAGGGGGTTCAAGATACAGGGAGTCCTCACACCCTACTCCCTGCCTCTGGGGTAAAAACTGAAGGGGACTGATTTGTTTAAGCCTCTGTATGCTCAGAAATAGTTCTCTTAAAAAAATTCTTTCCTTGGAGAGGAAATTGATTCCCCTATGGGGATTTTTTTGAGACTTATTAAATCCCGAGTTCAGAAACGTTACAATTTATGAGTGTGTACAATGATGTGAATAAGTTTGGGCTTCTTTTTGGAGGTGAAAAATTCATCATGTTCCATTAGAATTTGTTTCAGATGAACTTGCTCACTGTTTAAAATTTTTCCTTTTTTTGAATACTCTATGATACATGTTAGCTGGCAAGGGTGATAGGTGAAAACCTAGTGACATTTTGAGTGATTGCAAGAGAATTCTCATCAAAAGTAATTTTGGGATTAAAAAGCATTAGAACTGGCATTAGAATACTCTTTTCTATAAGAATGTCATCTAATCAGGCAACAGAAAACTGTCATCTGATACTATCAATCAATATTAACCAATACAGCTCAACAAAGACTGTTGAATACCGCCATAAATTTCTCTGAACAAACTATAAATCAAGAATATATGCTTGAATTATATGACAAATAGATTCTAGCAGTGAATTGCATTGAGGTGAAAAAAATTGTATACAGTTTGCCAACAATTCACAAAACAAGAGCTAAATTAATGTGGTCATTGTGAAAAACCCAGCTCTAATTTTCTGTAACTAGTTTTGCAAGTGCAATTATGTTTTCTGAAACATAGTATCCATTTTTGTAGACAAGTAATTTTGATTCGTTGAGATTCAAGCTAAAAGCCCCCTATTCTTTTAAAAATGATTGCTATGAGCATGGTGATGTCATGGATTTCAGGTAACTGCCTTGTTGAGTGCAATTTGCATGAATATTAATCTGACAATATATACTGATGGTCATGTGGGTCTAGAAATAATCACCTCATATGGACAGGAAAAATGGAAGATAAAAATATTAACTGGCATTCATAAAATGGACATCACATTGACAGGCTTTAAAACCCTATAAGAAATACTTCTGGTGCCAAAAAGTGTGCTTGGGGATCACAGCCTTGTTCCTAGTCACCTTGCTGCATTCCCAACATCTGTGCTAGACTCCCTGTCCAGCACATGGAAAGATGTGCCTGCCTCGAGGTGGAGTCCAAGGAGACTCTGTGTCTCTCTTCCCTGCTGTGAGAAGAGGAAGATAGGCAATAGCTAACACTGCCAAATAGTGCATATGTCTAAGGAATATTTGTCACTTGGAAACCTTCAGGAAGGTTCCATGCATTCAGAAAGGCTCTTCCTTTCTGGAGATAGGCTAAGCTTGAACGTGAGAAGCACATTCAAGCTTCTGAGTAGCAGGATGCTCTGGGTACCTTGCTCCCAAACTCTTCTTTGGTACTGACTATTAAATACTTAATGGATAACTGGGATCTCAGACTGCATGTTTTCTGCTTTCAAAGGAGAGCTGAATCATATGAAGAGAGCATCAAGTTCCACCTTTCCTTCTTCCATTTCCAACAAGTATTTGATTATTCTGTACAGAACACAACTTGCCCAGAGCAGAGTTAGTCCAAACCCAGCTTGGGAGACAGTCCAAACTTCCAGGGTTAGAGCATCCTTGAGCCTGTCAGGCAGTGCAAGGGGTTCATCCCTTCTGGTACAGGTGACTAATAGCAACAACTCAATTGAATCCCAGGTAGAAAATCCCTGTGGTACCTCCACTGCAGCAAGCACTGCAGGGGAGCACAGCCCCTAGTCTGGGACTCCCGACTGTGCTCCTGTCTAAGTCAGGGCTGAGCCACTCACTGAGGCTGGGAAAGAGGCTTCTTTGGATGAGTCACAGTCAGATACTGGACCAGAAAAAGGTGATGGTTGAACTGTAAAATGCACACAGCCTGCAGGTGCTTTGGAGTAAAAGGAACAGGGCTTACAAATACCTGCATTTTGGAAGCAGATTTTCAGCACTAGTGTGGACTTAGCCCTCTGTTTTCTAGAAAACAAAAGTGTTTTTTTTGTTCAAATGTAGGGGTAACTTATAAATGGAAAGGTGACCTTGATCTTACAACTGAAAACAAAGGGAAGAAGAAAGGGTTTGATGGTTAGGAATTCCATTTATACCTAGGTCAATCCCCCACAGATTTTCCATAGATATTTCCAGACCTCAGGTGAGATGAGAAAAGCACATAGAGAACAGCCCAAACTCCTCCTATAGCCACTGAGTAGGTGAAAGTGTTTATCAGAGGGAGAAAATCTGAGTATGCAAAGTTCCTTGTGCAGTCAAGGTGTCCTAGTTTTATTCCCACAAAAAAAGTCTACATATCAATCAGAGATGACATGTCCTCCCCCTTACTTTGGCTGTGCTAAATTGCTTCAGGGTATATCAGTGCTGTTGTTGTAGCTCTGCTGCAGGTACAGGTGCTTGCCATTAATAAATACGCTAATAAATACATGGGGCTCTAAGGTCTTCTTAGCTAAATGAAACAAACTTTTCAGAGAGGAAAAAAAAAGCTTGGAAGGTCTTTATCTCCTTTTAAATGGACACTAGAACGGAGCCCATTTAAAAGTTTTTTTCAAAAACAGAACCAATATTTTAAAAGTGGGTTTGAGGCACCACGTTGAATGTTTTTTCTGCACAAGTACTCTAATACACACACAAACAGTGATCGGTCAGACCCTGAATATTTTATACAACAGAAATTCGTATTGCAATTTTTGGAAATTTTGGCCTGAGCAGTCTGAGAGAAAAAAAATATTGAAGAATACATTTAGTGCAGGTAACTAGGGGTGCAGCTGCAGTTTGAGCTGCAGATTGAACTCTGGGTGGCTGGAGTCCCAGACAAGGGGCCGTAAACTGGTGCCAAACCTTTGCACAACAAAGGGCACAAGGGAATTGTGGCCCAGCTGGGGGACCAAACACTCAGAGACATGGCAGGAGCTGAGGACTCAGCTGGAAGACCCCAGACTCACTCACACTGACTGTAACGGTATAAAAACCCAGGGATTCCCATGTTCAGGGTCCCTCCTCAGAGGCACCAGCTCAAGCTTACGCTGTTGTTGCACCATGACTAAATTATTTTAAGGATTGGGATGTCTGGGACACTTCTGGGAAACTTGGGGTCGAACTGGTAAGGAATCCTGGTCTGCTGAGGGTGGTGAGTACAGGGAGTCAAGCAGGGCACCCGTCAGATGCCATGAAGGGATCTCAGGTCTAGCTCAGGTGGTGTGGATGGGACTGCTGGCATCAGGGAAGTTTCTGTAACAAAAATACAAACGAAATTTTAGTTTATACTGAGAAAGAAATAGTCTCTGTCTTCCACTGGTTGTGGGCCCCTCATATCAGCATATCTGTTTGTCTGTGTGTTCCTCATATCCTGGCTGGGGGCAGCAGGCAGGGCAGCTCGCTCATCCGAGCTCTGCACAGGGGCTGGGAAGAGAAAGGAATTCACTCCTTGTTTTTTTTTATTTTTTTATTGTTGCAACATAGGGGCTATCCCTCCTGGTCTAGCATGGGAAATCCTCTTCACTGCTCCCAGGACTGGCCCAAGGTCTCTCTGCTTGAGGGAAAAGACCAAGAGTAGACTGATTTGAGATTATTTGAATTACAACATGACCCATGGCTATTCCACATATCTGAGTTAGGACTTCGGTGCTCTCAGAGGTAGAGAGTGAGGTGAATTCTCACCCTACAGGCTTCAGAAAATCTGAATATATCAAAAATTAAGTAAATTATTTAAAATATAAATATAGCAGATAAAGTACAGCAGATAAAACTGAAACCATAGCTATCTGGCTGAGTCAATCTGTTTTTCTATACACACACACGGCAAATGCAGAGAAGACATTTGCTGTTAAGACAACACAGGAGAGCTCAGTCACTAGACACTACAAAGATATTACAACAGTTTCAATTCTGAAGCAAAATTCTACCAATTTTAAGAGCTTTTAGAAGAAAAAAAGGAGTGAAAGCCCTAACAGTGAGCACCTATTAGCTCCTGGGTTGAGGGCTTCAACACTGATCGCATTTTATATTTGCAAGTGTAAACAACATTGACAAGTGCCAAATGCACATCTATTTCTCCTTGGCCTTCTCCACGTTTACTAAAAGAAGGAGAAGTGAATTTTTCAAGAGCCCAAACTCTGCCATAATGTTTGAGTGAACCCAGACAGTGCTGATTGTTTTAGGCATGTCAGCTTTCCATGTGGGAGTCATCACTGCAGTCTTTTGTGGCTCTTCTGTCATTAGATGCCATGATGGGGATGGGAAAGTCTCCTGCATGACTTCTGTTGGATTTGCATTAGACTTGTTAAACATACAGGTCCCCTGTGTGATTATTCAGATAAGCTATCAGGTGATCCTGATTTAAGCATCTCCATACAGAGCAGAGCATCCAGGCTATTGCTGATATTTGGATTTGCGGCCGCTTGTGATGGGCTTGCTCATTACTGCCTGTGCAGTGCCATTAGCGGGTAGAGTGTACTACTGACACAAAGGAACACTTGCCCTGAGGAGTCTGCAGTCAAAAGCAGACACCAGGATAGTGAAGGCTACAAATACTCAAAAAGTGCAGGAATGAGAGAATGAGGGCTATAACAACTGAAAGATTATGAGATATGCTTGTTATGTTCACCTTTTGCTAGTGCCTTGTTTTTTCGGTCTATGCTGACACCTAACCTGAACGATCTTGCAAAAGAATCATGTTCTGAATTCATATAGCTTCTTGTGATAAGCTGTTGATGTGCTTCTGGTATTTTTAAGACACAGAGGAGACATGTCAGGGAAACAGAAACCCAATTGCACTGCAGATAGAATATTCTAATCAGCGAGCAGCTTATCAGCACACTTACCGGCAGCAAATGCTTCACAAATCCCGGAGAATGCCAGCTGAAAATCCCCATCATTACTGACATAACTTTCTTGATAAGCCTCCTCAACAATATGAGTTATTGTTTATACTGAGAAGCACTGCTGAGGTTCAGTGGAAAGGTGTGCAGAGCTTTTTCCCCCAAACAAATGAAGTGCTGGATTCATGGGTGAGAAGCAGACCTGCTGGCATTCACTGCTCTTATTCTATTCTGTGGTCACAGCAAATGACACCCTTTCATTTTCCTTTCTGCACTTCATAGTACAAAAGAAAAACTTAAGCCTAAACCAGCTATTTTTATTTTTGATTAAATCTGTTTCCCCTCTCCAGATGGTACGTGCGGGAGCATAACATTAACCCGAAACAAAAATGAGCATCCAGAAGCAAGTGTGCCATTAGCTCAGCTCAATGTCTGATGTGTTTATTTTCAGTGGATCTGTGAAGCAGGCTGACAAGCAGAATCTTTTGCTTCACATACCACTTACAGAACTCCAGTAGAACAGGCACCATATGAAACAGTCAGTGAAAAAAGCTTCAGCAAGGCATGTTGTTTTTGTTTTTTTTTTTCTTTTTAGGCACAGATACAGTCAATCAAAACCTCTGTCTATGAAAGAGACTCATCAGAGACAATATTAGGATAATTACATCGTAACTACAAATTGTCATAAGAGAGGCTTTATGACAGGATTTAGCTGAATTTGATACTATTGACCTCAGAGTGGTTTATCAAGGCAGGAGGAATAAATTAAGATATACAAGTAGTCAGAGAGTGAGAAAACGGTGAGCTGTGTTTTCCAAGTTCGTTGAGGTATGGTGGGATATTTATATTTACAGTCACCAAAAGGAAAAGTTCAGGTTTTTAAGCTACTGATATTATGTGGCTTTGTCTATGGCAGTGAACCAGGCCAGGGCACAGGTTTGCATATTAGCCTGGGATTATCCATACTGGAATTTGCATTACAGGGTCCTTGAGGTGGTTTTGACCTGTGTCAGTTATCATCCCTCCTAGGTTTCAGACTCAGCCCAAGGGCTAGCACAGGCTAAGGACCTGCCTGACTGCAGGTCAGGTGTGAACCCCCATTTAGCAAAGAAATGTAGCCATACAAATGAGAGCTGTGCTGTGCCAGTGGATCTCAGGGCTGGAGAATGATCCTTATTTACTAATATGGATGCACCTTGTAATATCAGATAGTCTGTCTTGTGTGCCAAAAACAATGTTCCAGTAAATGACATTGATAACTGAACTTCCTGGCTGTGTTAGAGCACTCTGGTAAAGCCTCTCAGCAGCCATGGCTAATTATGAAATACTGCTTTCCTTTGGGCTAGTTCCTGAACTGGATGTGCAGAAGGATGTGTACACTTGTCAGATATGAGCCAGCTTGTACCCAGAGGTGATGTAGGAGTGCCGTGGTGTTGCAGCTCATGGGAAGAGCCTTAGCCTGTAAACACTGACATCATCCCTGTGTGGAAGTTTTGTGTGGGTTTCTGCTGGTGGAAATGACTGTACGGTGCAGCTCGCATCAGCACATCCTCTCTCAGGATTTATGTGTCAGCTTAACACATAAAGGGAGGTGACTTTTCTTAGGCATTTGTACATTGAAGAGCACAAGGGTGAGAGGGGGCTGTTCAAAGACTTCAGCTGCTATTGAAGTACAAGTATTAGATAACAGGAATCACTAACAATGAAAATTAAATGAGCATCATCAACATGAAAGTCCAACTCACCTTGAGAAACAATGCCTCAAACACAGGTGAAACTGAAATATCCTTTGCCACCTACAACTTCATTAAGGTGACATTTTCCACACTGTGTACTTTGCAAAAACAACTCAAACCCTTACTGAGTTCTCTGCTGCTTTCAAAATGTGGCACCTCTTGGGACCTGGAATCTGCTGACACAGATGTTATAAAAGACTTTTTGTAGGATTGACGGCAAATAAAATATTCTGCTGCTTATTGCAAGCTTTTTGACGGCATAATTATGGCTATCCTTGCTCCAGGCTTCCTGACTGATTCCCACCTGACAGACAGCCTCATAGATTTTATGCATTCAACAAATGCATTGGCACTCTCCCTCATATTTCAGCATAACTCCAGGAATGGAACAGTCATCAGGTGACTGCCTATTTTGATTCTGTTGTACAGCTTTTCACGTTCCTGTGTTTACTGTGTTGTTACAGTAAGTCTCGCTTTTGCCTCTCAGCTTTCTGAAAAAAAGTAGAGGGCTGTGTTATAAACATCAGAAACAAAAGACAAGAAGCATTGTTCAGCCAGGGTCCTGTGTGTGTACATTACTCTGAGCAATTCAACATTATTTTATTAAAGGTAGCTTAAAAGGGAGTGTAGAGAAACTAGAAAACCAGAGCCTTCTCTTCACAGGTGTTGAGCTCCTTAAACTTCCATTAGCTTTCTAAAGGTCTCCATTTCTTTTAGGTTCAAGGTGGTCTGCGAACAAAAAGCACTTAAGAGAAACATGCTGCTTTTTAAATGATAGTGGCCAATGACAGACAATAACAATTTGTGGAAGGACAAGGAAAGCTTTTCTGTAAAAAGACAAGAGCACCTCTGAAAAAACCAGGACAACCTGATTTTTCTGTGCTTATTTTAGCAGAATGTTCCAGAGCAGACTTATTAAAAAATCTCCACTAAATCTTGTTTCCAAGAAGGAATGGTATAATTTCTGATCACGCACACCATCTTTAGCTTTGACTTGAAGAACACTAAGCTACTTTTCCCTTATCCTTTGCAACTTTAATTGTGCAGTAAAGTATTCTTAGCTTCCTCATGTGGTATGATGCTAACAGTCAGCTTTCTACTGTACAAGTCTCTTATCACATCATCAGCTTTTCTTATCTTTCTATAGCTATTGAATCTTGATATCACTCTCATTTGTCATAACCTCTAGCCTAGATTTCAAAAATCCCTCTCTTTTCAAAATAAGCTTTATACCTTGTCATCATCACTTCTCACAGGATCCTCTCAGAGCAGCAAATTTCAGTGCTAACATGCAAAGCACAACTCTTTGCTGTCCGTGACCTTGTGCCAGCGGTTAAGATCCAAGGAGGTTGTACCAGTGTCACACAGGTGAGTTCAGCTCATGATATTTGTGGTCACAAAGGCCTCCTTGCTATTTCTCTGAAGTGTGTATCCTCAGACATCTTTCTTGCTCCCACACACCATAGAGCCCCAGGGAGTGATCCCTTACCATGGGTGCTGTTTAAAGTCAGCAGCTGAGAATACAATGAGTAGAGGCTTTTGTTCTTCTGATCTTGTCCCCAGTACAACTCCTACCTTTAGATTTGTAGTTACTTTCCTCCTGGGTAATGTAGAAGCCTGATAATGGAGTCTGTGGTCCCAACCCCTTCTAGTTGAGGGTTTCAAAAATAGTGCCACTACACGAATATTACTTTAAATGTAATTGGTGTACAAAAGACAAAATATTGTAATTTTGCATCCTAGGCCTGCAGAGAGCAGGGATAGATGCCCTTAAATCACACCAAAATTTTTAGTGTTGTTAAGGTGGTGGAAATATCCAACTTTTGTTTTGACCCTTCAGAAACCAATGGATAAGCTAAAGAACTCTCTGAATATATGGTCTGGAGGCGACAAGTAACATAGAATTCACAGTTCCAAGTTTATTTCTTTGCACTGTGCTGTGAGGTGTTTGATAATGTAGCTGTCAACTCTCTTTCCATAAAGAACGTTATTTAGGAGAGGTGTTGTCTAAGCATGGGCAGAAAGCCCTGACTTTCTAGGGCTGTGGAAGAGGGCTCTACCCATGCTATTCCACCTAAGCTCGTGCAAACAAGGGCTGTAATAAACCCTCACCTTCAGCCTGAAAGAACACATCATTCCATGAGAATGAAGAGGAAGGAACTATTATTTGAGATTTCCTCTGTTAACCTTCATTTTCCACATTCTAATTTTACTTCATCTTTCTAATAGCTAGAAAAGACTTTTTTTTGTAAAGAAAATAAATTCACAGGTACAGTAGGAGGATATCTAAGAGAATTAAAGACTTCCACTTGGCATACTGCTACTCTAATTTTAATTTCCTATTTAGGACTTGGGCATTACAGTCCAGAGCTCTCAATACTCAGGAATGAAACTTGCCTAATCACAGTGATCCCTGTGCACTGCACTCACTGTGAGACCTTTGCTTTCCCAGGAACATGTACTTGACTTTGAAAAATCTGAAATGAAACCCATATGTATGCATTTTAAAGAACAGTGCAGTACCCCCCTGGAAATAGCATTGTCATGGAATAAGTAAAAGATGGGGTGAAAGGATAATATGTCTGCTCCAAGGCTCCAGTACTTCTTTTGAGAGATGCAATGCATCAAGCATTTTATCCTGTGCAAGCATGCTAGGCTGAGGAAGAACAACTGAGTATTGACTAAGGAACATGCTGGACTTTGCAGTGAATGAAGGAAGAACCAAAAAAGCAGAATAAAAATTAGTCACAGATAACTAAGGTGCTTTACCAGGCTGTAGTTACCGCCAGAGTGGCACTGAATGGTAGGTCAAATAGGTAGAAAAAACAGTAACAATTTTGCCAGTTTTAACTGCCTGATATAGCACAATGAAGAATGGCCACAAGCTGTTGTTTGAGATGTGATACTGCTTCTTAAGACCAGCAGTGATGTTTCTTTAGGGCATCAAAGGAAATTTGTGCAGAGGGGCTACAATGCAACACCTGGCCAGAAGTGCCACCATAGGAGCTGTCAGAAGCAAGCTGCCTTGCAGAGGGAGCACCTAGGTACTGTGGTGAGGAGCCCAAAAACTAGTGACATAAGGGTCTCCATGATAGCCCTAAGCTCCAATTTGATGTCTCAGTGCTGTTGGCTGACAGGCCCAGCAGGTATTTGCAGTGAGTGTGGTATGTGTGTGTGGGTCTCCTGGGTGGAGAGTGAGAATTAAAAAGTATCTGCATGTACAGCCTACCAGAAACATTGGCTTTTTCAAAACCGATGAGACGAGGCAGCAGGGAAAAAAAGGGTAAATGCAGTTCATTTTGGATGGAAGCAGCAATGACCAGGACACACCTGACCTGAGCTCTTTCATCAAAAGCAGAAAGACCCACTGAAGAGAAAAATCATGGATGTCCAACCCCGTTAAGTGAGCTCACAGTAGGAGTAATTTTTAAAATGAAAAGCATGCCCACTGTTCAGAGATACAAGCAGGAGAATGGCAGGGGAATCTACAAAAGGAGAAAGGTGATGAAGAGAGACAGCAGGAAATCAAGCTCCACTGTGAAAAGCCACAAAGTTCCAGTGCAGTCCAGCCTGCAAAATAACAAACTCTCCCTAAGATGAATAAACTGCTAAATGCACTGATCACAAAAGAATGAGTTGTACCTACAGGTACCTCACAGCCCTTTTAAATGGTAACAGTTAGAAGTCCAGATGTGAATACAAGCCTCCTTTTCTTTCTCTAATTCCCATTATACATGCTTTTGTTACAGCAACTTATGGAATAAGGAGTTTGGCAACTCAGAAAAATAATTTTATTTCAAACAACCTGTATCACTTATTAGAGTATTTTCATTTTCTTCTGATGTATTAATCCTTTGCTGAAGGAGGTGTCAACTAAAGGCCCAAATAACTGTAAAACCATACCCTGATATTACATTTATATGTAGGTATAATAAGTGAAGCCAGAAACTTGTGTAATCTCTACCTTAATCAGAAGTTGTCTGCTTGAGAAAATATTCTTGATTTGTAGGTGTTGTCACTGCCCACTTTCATTACTCAGGTGTAAAAATATTTTTATTATTTTAGCATGGGATATGAGCTTTCTGATAAGGAATCTTGCAATGAATTGTCTATACTTCACCTTTGAAATATCTGTGGCATTTGTGTCAGGTATACCAAGATTTTTTTCAGGCAGATAAAGTAAGGATATCTTTTTTCCCAAATTTTTTTTTCAACTTTATTGCCCTCACCGATTTTGGAAGTAGCTACTGAACTCTTTTTCAAAGTTTGAGAAAGCCTAAACTTGTTAGAGATGTGAGTTTTGACTGGTCAGGCATAGTAAATGGCTGTGAGAACCCAATTAGGAATTTAAAGGCACTGCTCAAAACAAGAGAGGTGGGTTGATTTCATTAGTATTGGCAGGCAGATGAGAAGTTCACCATGGGAAGAACTCATTTAGATAATAAATCCTCACTGGTGTTTACTAGGTAAGGTTTACTTCCTGTCCAAAAGAAAAGTTACTTCCTTTTTTTTTTTCTTCCCAATAATGACGGTGGCTTTAGGATTTTACACATATTGGATTGTAGGTTTCACTGGAAAGCTCTGGACAAACTACCTAGGCAGTAATTTGCACTAGTACAGGCATATTAGTCCAGCAGTGATTTGTCACTTGAGCTTCAAATGCTGGATGTTTCAGTGCTGGAGAGAACATCAGGAGTGCAAGGCAGGGATGTGTTTGCTACAGGTATTTGTGAATTCTTCCTGACCCAAAAGCTTGGCTTGATTAAATAGTAGAAAACTGCATTTAACTTATTGCCTCAAATTAATTTGTGCAAATTGCTTAATAATCCTAAATCATTACAGTATTAAGAGTAATGACTTTGAATTTTCATTATGGAACACTTTCATTAATGCTATTTCATTGCTAGTTAGAGAATTCTTGCAAGAAAAAAAATTATGCTGAGAAAGTATTTTCTTCAGTTCCCATAAGTGTGGTACTTTAGGTTGGTGTATGTCTGCAGGTGTCCTCTTCCACAAACACCCTGTGAGCAGCTGCCCCAGGGCGTCCATGCAGTGTTTGGGGTGCTCACTAACGAGATAATCTGCAGCATGTTGATCAGGATTCTGCAGAGTTGACACAAGTGGGGTCAAGTCAAGAATAAATCTGTCCTCTGAAACTTGTGAAACCCAGCAAGGCCACTGTGGCAGTGGCTGTGAATAGTGAATGTCTTGCTGATTTTTAATCAGTGGAGCTACATATCTGGGGAGCCCTGCACTTAGACTCTTTCAAACTGTTCCCCTTTGTGTTGCTGCTGCCTTAGCTACAAGAGCTGGCCATTTCTGATGCAGATGGCTCATCTGCCACTGCTGCTCTGCATCAAAACCAAGAGTTGAATGTCTCCCAAGACTGAATTTCCAAGTAGCTAAACCAAGCACCCCAATTTGGGGACTTTTTAGGAGTGCTGCAAACACTAAACTTTTGAGATGGCTTAAAATTGCACAGGATGAATTATCTTTACAGCTGAAAGTGATTTCCCTGGTGTCTTCAGCATATGGAAAATAAAAATGTGCTGAACTTTGATATTACTGGCATCAGCAACTGTACACCTAAGGATATTCATGACAGTTGCACCAATTTAGTGTGTGATCAAGATTTTGAGATTGCTATGATAATCAGGTTGGTAAGTATATGTCCAGGCAAGTAATATTTCTGGCTTTGGAAGTAGGCTGAGCATGCAAATAAGCACTCTTTTAAATGCCTTGCTTCGTTCAAAGCAGTGGAGATCACTAGCTGTACTGTTCACTTGAATAGGTCGAGTAGACCTTCCTTCCTTCCTTCCTTCCTTCCTTCCTTCCTTCCTTCCTTCCTTCCTTTCCTCCCACAAGGTGAAGGCAATATTTTTTTCCAGAGTGAGGTGAAAGCCAAATGAGAGAATGAAGTGTGCATTCATACCTGTATTTGTACACAAGACATATCCATATATCATGTTCAAAAATACACATCAAAAGGATATTATTATTTACAAAAGCGAGTCCTTAGAATTTAGGAAATACCAGAATCAAGTTTGCCCGTGCATGTTTAATTGAATGATGTTTGCATTACAATGAGTGCTCCATCATACAGCTACATGTTTTTTACCCACAGGTGGCTGGGATGGATTAGGATCACTTGCTGGGCAGCTT
This sequence comes from Peucedramus taeniatus, assembly GCA_013400575.1. Lineage (NCBI taxonomy): Eukaryota > Metazoa > Chordata > Aves > Passeriformes > Fringillidae > Peucedramus > Peucedramus taeniatus. The sequence goes on along the minus strand of WBNO01017580.1, from coordinate 171,014 downwards.
TTCAATATTCTGTTTTATCTTCATAGTTCAGCACGTGGCCCCATGTCTCGGGTGTTGCACTCTATTCAAGCTGTGATCTGGATACATAATTATTAATTCCATCAGCAGCTTTTTGGTCGCAGGCACTGCTATTGTTTTCAGGTGACTCACAAATAGCATTGAATTCTGTTTTTCCTCTCTAAGATCAAAGGACATTGTTATCTTAATTTTTCAGGTGGAAAAATAGAAGGAAGATTGTGGTCCAGAGGTGCCACTAATTTCAGCCACCAAAGATCTCTGCTGATTACCCCTGTGGAAAGCTGATAGAGTTAGCCACAGCCTTTATGTGGTTCAGTGCTAGGACAGCCTTGGCAGCAGCCATCACAGCCACTTAGTGGCAGGGAAAGCACAGGAGCCCCAAAGCGCTGGAGCCCCAAATGCCTCCCAAACTCTTTGAGACAGACACACCATGGATAGACACAGGTTCATCTGTCACCCCCTCCTCAGCCAGTGGTCCGTGGGCAGCCCACCTTGGCTTTGGCTGAAGAGGGCAGTGTCATCCCTGAGAGCGAGCCAAGCCGGGGCTCTGCTGCCAGCCCTGGTCACTGTCTCCAGCCGAGCAGCAGCAGCCTTGGACAGCAGCTGCTGGGCGATGCTGAGGCACCCCAGTGGGCCCATGCCCTGAAAGCACAGACTCTTTCAGGAATTTAACTGCTGTCCTGTGCTTGGACTGTGATCTCAGGAAGGCATGGTCAGATTTGGGTTGATTTGCACAGGAGTAGCAAATGTGCTGTTAACCTTTCAAGATGAGGCTAGGATATATATTTTTCCCTTAAACTTGTTCTTAGAAAAAGAAACAAACCAACAGTCTGAAATTGGATATTTCCCTAAGTATACAGCTTGCAGGAAAATCTGCCTAGAATAATTTAGTCCAACAGATTAAAGTCTAGCAAAAATGTTAGCAGATGAAGAAGGGAAATCCTGGATGACTTTACTATTAAGTAGTTCCTGTAGTGGCCTTGCTGCTAATAAGAAGGCAGATACACGCACGTATGCACCCACACACAGACTGTGTGTGCATGCACAAGCACAATAATTAGCAGGATGCTGGATGCCCTCTCATTTATTTCACTTGTTCTTTTCTGTAGAGCTTAATCTTGCAGACAGTTTGCTTTAATCGTGAGCTGGTAGAAACGGCAGGAGTTTGTATAAAATTGGTGTAACTTTTCAGCTGCTGAGAGCAGAACCCATCAGAAAGCAATGCTGCATAAATCCAGAAGAACACCATGGCATTAATTGTGCACCGTGCTGAGCATACCTACTGTGGCAGAAGGTGACTCCCACACCAGTGATGGATGGAATCCTGAACAAACTAGGGCCTGCTCATGTTTCACCAATGCAGAATTGCTTAAAGCTGCATGCTGTAGCCTAATTCAAATTACTTGAATTTAAATGGCAAACACAGAATCATACGAAAAAATTAAGTACAAAGGAAAGGAACCTACTGTTTTCATTCCTCTTTTGAAATGCATTAACACCTTTGGAGGAAAATCTCGAGACATGGAGGAAAAAAAGAATCATTTGCTTAAAAAAAAAGTGTTAGGTAGTTTAAAAAGTGACCTGCCTTTTCTTTTTTAAATAATAATTATATCTGAACGCATAATATAAATGGGGGTAATGTATGTATTATTAAGGGCTCAGATTCGCAAGGAGTCTGAAACAGTAATTTAATCCTTTTGAATTATACTGTCAGTGTCAGTCCCATGCTTTTTATACATGTGCAAAATTAAGTGGAAACCACCTTAACTGTTTTCCTTCTTATTAAACAGTAAAAATCTACAATTCAGTGAGACATTAAGCAGTTGGCATTTGTTGCTATACAATCCCATTCCACAAGCCCCACTGTGAATTCAGCGGGGCATTCAGCACTAGCCAGCTTCTGTTATCAGTACCTCTACATGAAAGAACTTGCTAATAAAACAAACAGAAGAATAATAAAGTTGTTCAGTGTTTTAAAACCTTAGTTTGAATTCCAGCTCTAAGATTTCAGTACTGAGGACTGTTGAGATGCTCTCAAGTCCAAGTGTTTCTCACTGCTAAGTGTCTGTATGCTTTTATCTCCTATAGATGGAAATATACAAGTTATACATATATACATATAAATATATGTATATATATATATATACACACATATATACAACTCTTGGACATCAGTGAGATAACATCACTAAATTCTGATAGGGGATCTCAAATATTCTATGAGCTGTATGAATTGAAAAGCCAAAGTGGACCCTTGGGTCTGAAGAGAGTGAGCAATACAGGCTTCAAACACAAGGTAGAAAGATCAGATCCTGACACATTCCTCCCCTTATCTTCCTAGTATGACCATTGCTTTTTAGAATGCATAGTTTTGAAGAATGGTAAAAGTTTTTGCCCCCTACAGAGTTTACTGACTAATAAGCCTGTCAGCAGCACTCCAATTACAGGCACTGACCTCAAATCCTCTTTGGACTTAAGCTCCTTTTGGCCACCTATTTGTGTGGTGCCTGCCACTGCCTCCCCTGTATGAACCCAGCTTGGCTTGAGAAGCCAGTTTTTTTTCAGTGAAGTGGCTGGTGTTGCTCCTGAGATGACCAAGTGTGGTGGACTGATATTGCTCAGGGTGAAGTGTCTGGGCTGAACATGATGGCATGGGGCTGCAGCACGTGGGAGGGAATCACACTGGGGTGTCACTGGGGCATCCCTGGTAAGCCCCTTTGGCTTCTGGAAAGCTCAAAATTAAGATAATAAGAAAATGAGTCAAAGTTATTTTTAACTGTGGTCTCTGACCTGTGCTTAACTGTTCTGTGCTTCTCAGCTTTCTTCTCCTGTGCTTTCTCATCCCTGTACTGTCACTGTGCCCAAAGCAGATCTCGTAATTCCCTTTTTTGATTTCTGGTAACTTGTCTGAAGAACAGCTTATTTGCCCTCTGTTATGGCTGGGGAACCACAGCCCTACCCCTTTTCCTTGGATCTCACTGTCTGTCTCTATCCTACTCTACAGAAGAAGGTATTAATCAGCATGGTGGGAGCAATGTGACATCATATTAAGCTGGAGAAATTCTTTCAAAGGTGAGAAATTTCAATTTAGAAGATAAAATACCATTTTGGGGATGCAAGTGCTCTGAATTTGGACTTTGTCAGTGGAAGAGTGTCTTACACTGATTGTATCCCACAATCAATAATTGGGTGAGTTTGCACTGCTGAAACCAGGACAAAGTTTGCTGCTTATCTACAGATAGCAGTACAGAAAGTTGTGTTTTCCTGCACTTGTATTTTTCAGCTTTCTTTGACCAGATGAATTATTGCTAATTATCAAGAAAAAAAATCAAATATTTGCTTTTTACAGGAAAATGCTCTATCTCCTTCCCTTCCATAAATTCTACCCATAAATTCTACTTCTACTCTATCTGCTATGCTTGTTTGGAGACATCACATCAGAGCTGGAAGCATAGTTTTGCAGGAGGAGGGAAGGACCAGTCACCAAAGTTGCAGAAGCTGTTGCGTGGGCTTTGTATTGACCAACACAACATTGTGATTGCAGAAGGTTTCTAGGCTGTGCAAAAATTTGCAAAACATTAATGATCCTGATTTAAAATGAATTTTAAAAAAGAAATGTGCCAGTAAAATGAGTTTTGCTAACTACTGAGCAACAGTACTTTTGTTCACAGTTAGTTGTGGAAGTACAATGACAGACATGCAGATATAAACTGTATTTAAACCAGCACATTCCATTTAAGTACATTGCTGATAACTGTACAATTGGAGGCTTGTAACAATGGTAGTGTCAGGAAAGATCAGACAGGTGTTTGAAGACGTGGTGTGGAGGCAACTTTGAGGGTTGAAATTCTGCACTCTCTGATGTCTGTGAGAAGAGCTGGATCTTTTCCATGCAGAAACCTAATCTGCAGGGGTGAATGGGAAGCAAGGAAAAAGGTCATGGACTTCTGACAGTGGAGGATTGTAAGGACTCTAAGTATGCCATAACAGCAAGGTCTTCGGGCCTTGATTTTTTTTTTCCTGGGTCTAAAAAAAGGGCTTGTTCCATTTACAAAATACTGTGAAGACTGAGCATCAGCCCCTTTGTGCAATAATTGCAACTTTGAACTATCTTGTTTTGGTAAGACTTCTTAGGAAGAAAGTTGGTAAAGTGTATGGATTGCTGAGGACAGAGAAGAGCATTGTACTTTAGGTGTCAGTTTCCGAGTCTCTTCCCAAATTTCTGCTGCTGCAAAAGGGGACTCAGAAAACCCTTTGTGAGTCCCTGATGTTGAAAGCCAGACTTGACTTCCCTGGGTAGCAGAGTTTGAAGACCTTGTAAGTCATTCACATAAGTATAATCATATTTCCTAGCCAATGAGATAGAAGGAGTTTCAAAAGTTTATTAAAACTCTTGGGGCAAAATTGGATAGAGATATGTAGAGGGGGGAGAGCGAGGAGTCCTTGGCCTGTCCAACCAGCCCACGATTCCTCTCAGTCAGCATGAGCATCAGAGGACACTTGGAAATACCCAAGATGGAGAAAACACTGGTCAAATCTCTCCTCATCTGTCTATGTATTCATTGGCATGTAGCCAGCTGAACACAGAGAAAGCAGCTAATTTATTAGTTCCTCAAAGAAATATCTATTTCTTGGCAGGGAGAATACAGGCAGGAGACACAGTGTGACACTCCACACCTGCCAGGAGCAACAAGGAGATGGGCTTGGAGCGACATCCACATCCAGCAGTTAACATCTGTTCTAGCTGCTAGTGCTACAGGGATGGGAGGATAGCTCTAGGGGCTGCCTGTAAGCTTGGCAGTGGGCAGGACTCCTGCTCTCTGCTGCCTGTCCCCAGCCAGCACCTCAGGCAGCACAGTCCTGCTCCAGGTGTGCAAAGACCTCCCAGTGCCGGGATGAGAGACTACGAAGGGGTCTTGTCCTCTGTAATCCTTTGAAACAGGGATTATCAGTGCCAAAGATGCACAGAAATTCTTCTGGACGGCATCACCATTCCCATTTTACTACCTCTCTGGAGGAGGCTGCCCAGCCCTGACACAGCTGCTGGGCTGACTGCCGTTGTCTGACTTGCTCATTTTGCCAAGGGCTGAAGGGAGATCGATTGGGAAGAGTTAAGTCATTGGGCTGATGATACAGACTGGATGGAATGGAAATGGCATGGTGTGAACAGAACAGAACAAAACAGAACATATTTTTAGAGCTGATAGCTGCTTCACCACCCTATTCCCTGGCCTCCTGATCTTGAGGCCTACTCATCTGCTGTGGCAGAAAGATCGAGAGAGGTTAACTGTGGAATTAACCACTCCTCATACAACCAGCACAGTTTCTGCACCAGAGAGACATAAACAGCAAAATGTGCTGTTTTCAAGGAAAAGTGCTAGTGTGGATTCCTGGAGGAGTGGGGGAAATAAAGGGATTTTAGTGCCCTTAGACTATGGGCTACAGCTAAGTGCCTTTAGGACACTTAGTCTTTGTAAAATGGAAGACTTGACACATAGAGAAGTGTAGAAGGAAGGAATTATTATTAATCAGAAAGTATTATTTAAATATCAGGATTACATGACAATGAAACAGTTAATTTGTTGTTCAGAAAAAAGAAAAAAAATTACAACCCTCCTGATTTTAAGAGCATCCCCTGTCTCAGGTGGTTAGCCAAAGGGCCCTTTTCTTATGCAGCTTGAGAAAGTATCATGGAGACTTTAATCAAATAATTGCATAAACAACAATGGTATCACAATAGCCAGACTTCTACAGTGCCTTGAGGTCCTCCCCAAGGAGCCCACTGCAGGGCAGAGGGGCAGCAGCTAGGGAGACATCGCCCATTCTTACACAATTCTCTGTGGTTAAAAATTTTGCTGCTAAAGAAAAATAGACCAAGACAGAACTAAACTTATTCAATATACACAAGGCTATATAAATCAGCTCTGTACATACTTTGCCTTGCCTGTCCTTCCCCTACACTCTTTATCATTCAAAGTATGCTGATAGGAAACTTCAGGAGAAGCTGCTAACAACATTATCAACATCAGGAGAGACAGACAAACCAAGGACACGGGATGTAAGTGAAAGGATACCACTGAGAAAAGCTCCACAGATGGTTTTAGAGATTAAAAAAGCTGGCATTTCTAAACCTCAGGATGGTTAAAAACAGAGACAGATAGAGGGGGAGAGGGTGAGAGGGAGGAGTAACTTATTCAGTCCTTCTGGTTCGGTATTTCTGTAGGCCCCATCTGTACTTTGCAAGAATGGGTTTGTGCTTTTGGTTGCACTCCCAGCTTATTCTTCTTGGTGTTTATAGACTATCCCAAATGTCAAGTTCTTTTTCACAAAGCAAGTTGATAGCTCCTCACAGCAAGAACTGTTCTGTTCTGGGACTGTGCCAAGGCATTTTGCATTTTTAAAGTGATTTCCAACCCAGAGAAGTCCTGTGAGTGATGACTTTGCTGTTCCTAGGGCAGAGAAGCATTGGGTCTCTCTCTTGGCCTGCCTGCCTTTTAGCTAGAAAAAATTCTTAGTTATAGTCTTTGTTCATTCATTTTCTCTTTCCCTAAAATCACTTATTCTAGTAGTTCCCAAACCATGATCCTTTGTACCACATGAAACAATGATTTCTTAGGGTGCTTTCCACTGCAGGCTTCAGGAAAGGAACATCTTCTAAGAAATTTTGCTAGTGCAATATTTGAAAACAATTTTTTGAAAAACAAACAGACCTTTTCTCTTTCAGAAGATTTATGGGATTACCAGCTGTGAGATTTCAACAAGAAGATAAAATTGGTAGGAGGGACTCCACAAGCCTTCCAGAATATTTGCTTAAAGTTGTGTGGTTTCAAGAACTCTCATTTCTGTATAAACCACCCCAAAAAAAGCCATCTCCTTCTTGCTAAGTAATTGACATTAAATGGGTGTTACTTCTGGGCACCTCCTGGCACCATCTGTCCCCTGGCTCTCCTGCCAGGTTCTGCACCCAAACATACCCCAACTTCCCTGTGCATTCCTCAAGGCTTTACCCACAGTCCCAGCCAACAAGAAGGCAACAGGCACCCTGAAATATTTTCCTCTCTTCCAGTCCCCTGGCTAGTTTGGCTTGTGCTGAAGTTTCACTTTTCCACCTACATGACATTCACAAAAGGCAGAAACTGTCCTTGGGTCACCTGCAGCATCTTGCATGAAAGAGAAGCTATACCAGGCAGCCATTCATGGCATTCCATTTAATAACTCAAGCCAAATGCTGCATCTCTGTCAGAGGTTCTGTTTAAGCCTTTGAGGCTGTGACAAGTGTTTGGTGCAAAAAACACTTTTAAGGGAAAAATTTTTCTCTCTGAGGACTGGAATGAAATGAGTTTCTGAGAAGTAAATAGACAGACAGAAATGTATAGACAGACAAATGGGTGGGTGATAAAATTGGTCCTGTACCAATTTTTTTGTAATATGTTTCTAACATATTTCAAAATAGCAGCTTTGGAAGATGGCACTTCCTTTTACAATCCTTTTCAGAAATAGTAAGTACAGTTTGTTGGAATTTTAGTCTATTTAAACATCCCATTGCCTTTTAGCAAAGGTTTGCTTCCCATCATTAAGTAATTCATTCAAGGTAAAAAGTGGAATAAAACTAGAAGGATGATGTGGTAGTCTCAGATGCAAGTCTTATATTACAATAAAAACCAGTGTGGTTAGGCTTTTTCCAGAGGATTTTTTTTTTGTTTTCTTGCTCTGTTACAGCTTGCAGAAAGCAGAGATTACGCTATCTGCTGATCAATATTAAACTAGTAGAGGAAAATGTCAAGAAGAAAAAAATTGAAATCATACTAGATTTCAACACCAACAGAGAAAATCCCAGCATTTGTGAAATGGCAGCAATAAAACTAGCAATTTTTATTTAGTTTTAAGTAATGAACTACATAAAAAATACAAAACTTGCTGCATTGCCTCCCAAATGGAGCTTATTACACTGCTGCTTGAAAGTTTGTATGATCTTTAATTTAAACATTTTCTCTTCAGGTCTTAATAACAGGCATGGCTTGTTGCAATTTACTCTCTCTTCAAAGGCAAAAAATGAAAGAGGAAAACAAAATACTTTAACTCACATGTGAACAGAATTGACTCATTCAGCTAGAGGAGAGGTTGAAAGCCAGAAAATTTCACCCTCCAATTTATCTTTCAGCCAGGTAAGGGCAGGATTAGCATGTGGACGCTCCAAAGCTGCTCCTCCAGTGAGAAGGAAGAGCCATTCATCACTGTTTACTGGGCTTTTGTTGTGCTGCAAACCCTCACAGAGAAGAAATATAAAGAGTAATTTGTATTTCTCAAAAGGAGACCAACATGCAATCACATAGATGCTGCAAGGAGTTTTTTTTTTTATTATTATATTTCAATATATAAGCAACCGAGAAAAGCATTTAGAGGTGAATGTTAATATATTCCATTCCTTGTGGCCCACAGGATTCTCAATTCTCAGTTCAGTTTTTTCATTATATTTCTGAAATTACTGTGGTAGTTTACTGGTTTGAAGGATTTTAGAGTCATAAATAGCAGCAAATCTTAACCTTGAAACTCGAATGACAAAATAATCCTATTTGAAACAACACTTGACTGGCACAGGGAAGAGAAATAAATAAATAAATAAATAAATTCCATTTTTTTCCTGTACATGACAACTTCAAGCTCAAGCTGCTGTTAAAATTTGATCATCCGATAAAAAAAAACAAAAAACAAAAAAACAAAACAAAAAAAAAAAAAAAACCACAAAAATTAAAATGCCTGGCTCTGTCTTTTTTATGAAGGAACAGAGGTGGGCTGGAGTGTTTATTCCTGGCCTTGGGTTCTGTGGATGCATGACCCTCTGTTTTTCCCCCCTTCCTTTAGGGCACCAGTGCTTACAGCTTCACATGCAGGCAGAAATAATTTTCAAAAAATTGGGTTCAGATGCTCATCTGAAAGATAAATAAGGAATTTTTTCTCTTGGGCAACATTTGATTTCTTTAAATATTTTTGTTCTTTGGGTTCTGATGTGCCTTTGCAGTGAAGCATGGCTCTTTACTCAAGTTGCCACACCAGAAGCAGGACCTGAATGGAAGGGCTGCTGCTTTGCAGGGGTCACAGCCACCCTCTGGGCATCTGCCCAGCATCTGGGTAGGTGTGATGGCCACGTCAAGCCTGGGAAGAAGTATTTTGGGAGGCTGGAGGAGCAGAGAACCCTCCTTTACATCTTGTGTCTTGTCTCAGACATGGCTATGGGGGCATTTCTCTGAAAGTATCCCTGTCCTTGTCCATCCTGGGTAGTTGTGAGACCTCAGCTTCTTCTCTCAGTGACCTACAACATGGCTTTCTGTGGGAAATGTAAAGCTACAGTCTGTGAGCTTTTAACATACTACTGGAGTGACATTTAATAGGCCACAACATATAGAAGGACAGATTAGAGACCATTGTACAATGTTCAGTGTTAATTTTTGTTGTGCAGGTAACCTTTGTCCTTCCTTATGGGGAACTCTCTCTCTTGATGGTCCCTTCTGTACTAAAAATTGTCCTTAGTCCTTTACAGTAAAGTAAACCAGACAGTAAAACATGATGCCACGAAAGAAGATGATCAAATAATCAGGCTCTGCCTTTCTGCACTCCAGTACCAGGCAGGGAAGCCAGGAGCTGGCTTGTCCTTTTGCATGGCAGCTGAGGGCACACTGCTCAAATCAGATGCCACTTGGGCTGAGGTGCCACAGCACACTCCTGAGTGTGTTAACATCTGCATTAAGGGGTCTTCTGAAGCATGCCAGAACAATCCCCATGCTTCAGACTTTGATATCCTTTTCCAGGTATGCATAAGCCTTCAGGACAGGACACACATTTCCAGTGTAGCTGTGACAGCTGATAGAAGAAATAAGGAGCAAGTGACAATGACATCTGGAAAATGCGTTCTGAAGAGTTGCTGCAAAGAATTTGGAAGAGTTGCTGCAAAGAATTTGGATTTGCTTTTGCTTGGGAACTAGAGAAAGAGTATGTGTTTAGTAAGGAGATACTATGCCAAGAAGTATATTAGAGGTCTGGCACAGCTATGTAGTATGTGGGGTAAGAGAATATTGCTGAAATTTTATCAGTACTGGTGCCTAAATACTGCTGTACATCCTTTAGGATCTGTTACTGATAGACTCATACAACCACTGTAAAACATAATGAAATTACACTCTTTTCCCCCTAGATTAGTCTAGGAAACAGCTAGGAACACAGTATTCATTTCTGTCTTCCTTATTTTTTGCATTGAGAATTTTTAACACGTTCAAACTATTGGTCAGTCAGAAATCTGTAAGCCATGGGACACTGACCATAAGAAATTAGGATAGGAAATTATTTTACAAATTATGCCACAATTTCTCCTCATTTACAGTTAAATTAAAGGGGAAAAGCAATTAGAAAGATATTACTTAAGCCTGAGTATATACAAGGCAAAGAGATAGTCCTTGCTGCCAACAATGAGGATCTATCAAATACTGAATGTTGAGGATAGACTCTTTAAAATCTAGGGCCAATTTTACATCCAGAGAGAATACAATTTAAAAGATACTAGAAATTTCAATTATGTATGAAAATTTAAGAAATGCTACCTATTGTTTTGAGGACATTATTCATTACTACTTATGCTGAGGGATGAAAATGTTGAACAAATGATATCAGCTCTGTATGGCAAATTGAGGAAAGTGCTTCCTTAAATCTAATGGCTTACCTAATGAAGTTCAGAGGTATTATGATTGTAGCTAGGCAGAAAAGTGCATTGTGATAAAATCAAACCTCAAGTGCTTACTGTTCTGAGAGAGAATCTAGCTGAGGGAAAACTAATACATGCATGGACTCATACCTACCTACACATATCCTGTGTTTACAGGAAGCTTTAATGATGATCCATCATCAGCATTAATGGGGAAGCCTTCCAGCCACATCAAGTAACCGGGAGTGTGTGGGCCACAGCTGGAGGTACAAAACCAGCCTGCAGTTCATCATAATTTTCCTGGTAATTTCTTGCTTCTTTTTAATCAAGGGCCATTTTTTACCTTTATAAACTTGAGGACCAGATGGTGTTGTTCTGGTCTCTCAGGTGAACATCAGTACACAAGCCAGGGAATTTCAGGCAGTACTTCCTGCATCTTAGGATACTTTGTCCTTGCTTAGAGTAGGAGATAGTCTTGGGACCTCCAGGAAAGTAAGTAGGCATCCAGCTATGCAGCAATTTCACAACGATTTCTGAAGGTGTTAATACTTTCCCCAAAGGCAAAGTTAATCTTTGTTATTAGTAACTACATAAGCAAAAGGAAACAAAGTTGAGATATTCAGTATAACTGTTAAAATGGAAGAGTTTTCTATCTTTTGGGGAGTGTTTTTGAGTATGGCTTGGATTAACTGTGATCAAAATACATTTCTATCCTTGGAAGGCAAAGAGAATGCTTTTGTCTCGTGCCTTTGCTCAATGACAAAGGTTAGGGCTTTGCATCTGCAAATCTGACCTGAGGCTGTAGAACTGCTCAAACAGGAGAATGAGAAAAGCAAGGAGGAATTATCTGCAGCTAAAAGGCAAGCCTCCCACCACAGGTTAAAGCTTTTTTGCTTTCAGCTGCTGTTTCTTGTCTCATGTTGTCTGATCTAGCATCTAGCTGATAGAAACTCCCTGCAAAACGAGGCATAACAAAGGCAGGAGAGAGAGGAATGGCTTTATTCCACATTCCACAGTGTTTATGCTTGGTGCCAGTGGGGAGAGGAAAGGCATGGGCATGCACTCTGAAGGCTTTGCCCCTTGCTAGGTCAAAAAGGAAGAGCTCGTGGGTGGGAGCCTTGAGAAAAAACAGTATTTACAGAGACTATGAAACAGAGAGGAAAATTATATATGATAAAAGAGGGGAACCTCTTTTGAGCCAGAACAAAGGCAGAAACTTAATACTGAATGAAGAATTTTCTCAGAAGGAAAAAGCAGAAGAGAGTGGTGTCCCTGCTTAGAAGAGAAGACCAAAAAGAAAGGCAGGACAAAGAACAGTTTCTCAGTTAGGGAGGGAAAAATAATCATAGTAGGAGAAATGGTGTAGTTTGCATCATAAAAGCAAGCACTAAATATAGAAGGTGAATGAAACTCCTTGAGAGAGCCAGTGGGACTTGCTGCTTGTTACAGCTAATGCCAAGCAATATTACTTTACCCCACCAGGTATTAGTGAATATTAATATTATGTCATTAGCAAGCTTTCAGTACCACTGTAGTATGTTATGCCTTTTCTGGGGTGAAATAAAAAAACTCAGTTTCTAGCCCAACTAATTTTATATCTTTTACGAGCAACACATTTTCTTCTAAAAATAAAACACATCGTGTAAAAGTAGTAATTTAGAGCTAAAGCAACTATTTTCTGATGTTCTCATTAAGCCTATTTTATGCACCTGTCTTCAATTCACTCTTTTGAAATTTTAAACCACAAATAAGTGTACTGGGAGTGAGTAATTAGCCATAATTATTGTTTCTTTGTAATATTTTGGGATGTTGAAGAGATTTCTTGCATGAGGGTGTCTTTTGTGAGAAGGGAAATATTCATAATGATGCTGAAGCTTATGACTTGAACCTGCACATCAACAGCAGCCTGCAGTGAGGAGAGAAAAAAAAAAGAATTATAGCAGGGTGTCTGCAGCAGCAGGTTTCACCAAGGACAAATCCCAATACGGTTTAATCACTGATTGGTTTTAAATATTTTTCATGAAATATTTGCATTTTTATGTCTGCTAAAGGCTGTGATAATTCCAAGCTCTTTCATTTCCTAAATTTGCTATAATGGTTTGTATGTTTAAATACATCTGTATGTATAATGATCTGTAACGTCTCTGATCCTCTGTGTAATGAATTAGACTTTTCACTGTTCTAAATAAGACTGATGTGAGATGAATAAACCAGGCCAAAGAGTATTGATACATGGAATTGATGTAAACCAGGTTAGAGGAGAAGCTAATAAACATACTTGACTGATTTGCAGTCTAAACCTACACAAAGCACTGGAAACCTAACTTTTGAACACTGAAACAATGAATCTCTGCTTAAGTATTAAAAGCAATGTTTCAAATTCTATTGTGGTTTGTCCCCTCAAAACTCCTTAATATTACACAAGATATGATTTTGCAGACTAAATATAAGCATTGATATTTATTTTAAAATTGGATTTAATGTGAAATATGTTTTTCACAAGGATTTTCTTAAGAAATGAGTGTATTTCTCCATCTATTTGCAAATCTAAACTATTCAATTCAAACAGTAACTGTGAAAGTATGAAAAGCTGTTTGCAGGTCTGCAGCCATCTCTAGTTTCATCAATTTGTTTTTCAGTCTTTGTTATTTCTTGTTTCTTAGGTATCTCCTGGGACAGCTTCTTGCTTGAGGAGAGAATGTTAATAGCTCATTCATCCTCCAGGATGTTTCCTCGCAACAATGAGAATACTCCTCAAATTTCATCTAATTCTTTTGCCTCTTCTTTGTAAAATCAAGGAAAAAAGTAGCAAAGAAACATGAATATAATCTAAATAAGGCTGTTCTGTAATAGCAGCCTGTTTTTGCTTGGTTTGTGTAAAAGGATATTAAGATAGATTATAATTTTCAAAAAAACATTAGTGAAATTCAAGTCCATTTTAGGTTGTAATTTCAGAATAGCGTAGGTGCTAAATGAAGTTCATCTGAGAAAGGATTTATGCTTTGGGGTTTTTTTTATTTCACTAACATATTCATCAAACTTGCAATTAAAGCCTGTGTACTTGTAGGTCAGTCTGCTGCAATATTTAAGAATTATTTTTATTTTTCCTGGAATCATAAGATATTTCTTGGCCCATGCAATATGATGGTGCACTGCAGTGTTCATAGTATTGTTTAAAAAAAGAAGAAAAGGAAATAGGAGTATAAATGAAGACAAGTATTTGTACTCTAGATGGATTCTAGAGAGAAATAAACTTGAATTAGATGGAGAGCTTAAGTTTTCTTAGATATAATAAATGGGGAAAACATCTATTATCTATCTGTCTACAATTTATAAGAAAAGATAATTTCCTTTGTTCAGGGCATATCTACGAGGGGAAATTAACTATGATAGCTATTCTGGATTAATTGTCCACACAGATCCTGGATTAATATCAAACAGAAGGACATTCTTATTCCAGAATTAAAGTGCATATGTAAGGAAAAATAGTTTTGCTTCTTGCAAACATTCTGTTCATGCCTGAATTAATCCAGATTAATTTCCTTACAGTCATCCTGTAAAAAAAATACAAAAACAAAAACAAACAAAAAAAACCCCACAAAAAACCAAACCAAACCAAACCAAAACAAAAAAACAAAAAAAAAAAACCGAACAAACAAAAAAACCCCACTCTTTTAGTTTTTAAGGAAAGGATTTAGAACTCTGGAATGGCTTGGGTCATTCCAGAGGGGATCTTAAACATCATCTTGTTCCAACCCCCTGCCATGGGCAGGGACACCTCCCACTAAACCAGGTTGCTCAAAACCCATCCAACCTGGCCTTGAACACTTCCAGGGATGGGGCATCCAGAACTTCTCTGGGCAACCTGTTCCAGTGTTCTTCCATCTTAAGTAAATAATTTCTTCCTAATATCTTCAGTTTAAAGCCCTCTTTCAGGGCCTTTTTAACTCTTGTGCACTTTCAGATTCTTTACAAGGTCAGAGAGCAGTTCTCTATTCTCCCAATCCCTGCCTTTGCCTTCTGCTCCTTGAGCAGTGGCTGGAGCACTTGCAGGTGCAGAATGCAAAAAAGTCATTGAGTACCTCAGCCTTCTCTGTATGCTGGTTTCCCAGTCTCCTGCTTCCTTCTGAAGAGGAACCATATTTTCCCTGCATCACTGATGCACCTAGAGAAACTTTTCTTGTTGCTCTTGATGTCCCTGGACAGATTCAATTCCATCAGGGCTTTGATTTTTTTTTTTTTGAGTTTGCCCAGGACCTTCTTGCTTATTCAAGCAGAATTCCTGGCATTTTTTCATGGCTTCCTCTTTGTTTGAATGTATTGTTCCTAGTCAGTCAGGAAAATGTGGTCCTTGAATTTTGACCAGCTTTCTTTGACCTTACTCTGTCAAGAAGATCCCTGAAGAGGCAAAGTCTGCTCTCCTGAAATCCAGTGTAGTGAGCTTCCCATGTGCCCTCCTTGCTGCCTTAAAGAACTTGAACTCCACTATTTCAGGGTCACTGCAGCCAAGGCTACCCTTGAATTTCACATCCCCCACCAGACCCCTTGTTGGTCCAGCAGAACACCTCTCCTTGTTGGATCCTCTATCCCTTGGAGAAGGAAGCTATCACCAAGGCAATCCTTGTACATGACTGTATTGTTCTTTCAACAGACATCAGAGTGGTTGAAATCCCCCACGAGGGTCGAGTTTTGTGAATGTGAGGCTGCTCCTATCTGTCTATAGAGGACCTTATCTGCTTGGTCTTCCTGGTCAGGTGGCTTGTGGCAGACACTCACTATTCTGTCACCTGCCATGGAGCTTCCTTTAATCCTGACCCTTAAGCTCTTGATCAGCTCCTCATCCATCCCCAGACAGCATTCCATGCATGTCAGCTGGTCATTGACACAGAGGATGACGCCCACTCCTCATCTCCCTTGCCCGTCCTTCCTAAAGAGCCTGTATCCTTCCACTCCTACTTTCCAGTCAAAGATCCATCCCACCACATCTCTGTGATGCCAGTAAGATCACAGCCCTGCAAGCCTGTGCACATCTTTAACTCCTCTTCTTTGATTCTCATGCTACATTCACTTCCATAGAGGCATTTGAGGGGCCCCCATAAGGTAACATACTGGCTGGAAGGACTGGAATTCCTCTGTGCTGGTCTTCAGGCACTCTCCTGCTGACCTGCTATCACTCTCCACACTCTGGGTATCTATTGCTGACACTGGCATCAAACTGATATGAACAGGATGAGTTGACATTCTCCTCCCCCAACAATTTTATTTTACCCTCCCTTCACCATCTTCATAGAAATTCCCTAAAGCTGGCTCTGAACTGTGGGAAAAGGAGAATAACCTGTGTAATGATTTCTGTGTATTTACCACTTTAGTTCCTATCTGATTATACTTCTGGAGTTGTTGAGCATTGGGATCCTTGGAGCTGCACACAACAGATATTAGCCCTGCTCTGAACCCATCTGAAAAAAAAAAAAAAAAAAAAAAAGGAGAGAAAACAACAAGATAATGTTCCCTGGAATAGATCTAGAACAAAAATTAATATTAAATTCATAGTTAACTTTGGTGTGATAGCAAAGCCAAGACTGTGATTTCTCTGTTGGCATCCATACATATCAGTAGAATCTGTGAAATTACTGCACCTTTTATCTTTCTAGACTCTGAGGGGTTATTTTTTTCTTTGTTAACGTAAGTGACTACCTGGTAGGGGAACCAGCTTCTCATATTAGTTACTTGATTATTGCCTAGCATATTGTAGCTTAACCTAACTTTTCCTCCCCCTGTTCCCTCAAACAAAAAGCCTCTAAAAACCTATGGGAAATCAGGTGAGAAACTGTATTAGAGAAAATCAGTTCATATATATACAGACTAACAACCTTCTGACCTTTCTTGCCAGAATACACACGATAAGGGTAATTGCCAGCACTGTTATTTGTTCTCATTTTATTAAGTCTGTTTTTACAATAGGTATTTGAGATAACCACTCTGATGGCTATTTCTCCAGATGTCTGGTTTAAATACACCATAAAACACATTGGGTGGTGCATCCACTAACACCATATAGGGATGAGAGTAGCAGATTAACATTAAACAGTTAAAGGAGAAAATGTTATAGTGTTAAAGGAGAAAATGTTAAAGTGTTAAAGGAGAAAATGTTTATAAATTGCACTTTCTAGGGTTAGTTGCAACCACCAGAAATAATTAAAACTGCAATAATTTAAAAAAGGATTTCCTTCCATACACTGTTTACTTTTCCCCTTTATTCAGTTTTTAAATTCCAAGATGCTTTCAGAGTAAGGATATTCAGGTTTGGTGCTTCTGATGCTGTGAAATGGAGGGAATATGTTTGTGCTTCCAGAGCTGGGAAGGAATCACAGATGTTCTGTCTCTGCTCCTTATCCACTCCCTCATTATGCACAGACAGTCTCTGCCCTTGCATGTTAGATTATTTTATACACAAGTGAGATGCACAACACCATAATGAGTGTACATTTTTGTTAAAAAATAAGAGCTTTTATGTTTTCAATATTCTTACTCCAAATTTGCATCCTTGAAAATCTCTTATGTATCCTAAACCTAAGTGTTGGACCTACCCTGCCAGCAAACATCTCAGACTTTTAGCCTCTGGAAAGAGTCAATAGTCTTAGTAAATCTAAGAACCCGTAATGGTTTTTATGAAATACACTTTCATATATTCTTCTAAGCAGTATCTCTCCCTTTTGTTCCCCCCAAAAAACACTGAACACTTTTTGTGTGCATTGCTTTGTTGCCATCCCCACTACCCTGGTTATAAATTTCAGCTTTGGTGTTCTGCTTTAACTTTTTCTATAACTCCTAAACAATGTTCTCCAGCTACTTATTCCCTTTTCTCTTTTCTTTTTTTAATTTTTTTTTACCCCATTATTGGATAATTTCTCCTTTCTCTCTATTCCATCAAGTATTTTTCAACAACAGTATTTGATTTCTATGATTTCCTTTCCTAGTAACTTGTATAGAGAAAACATACTTTGACAGATAGTTCGGGCAGATAATGAGTATTTTGGAGATGGGTGATCATGTGGTACTTGAAATCCCTGCTGTAATGAATAACAGCCTTTCCCCAACTAGATGTGTTCCATTTCACTTTGTTTAAATGTCTGTCTCAGCTTTGCAGACTCTAAAGTAGGACCAAGTTCTTCCGAAAGATTTTCAATTAGCACAGTATTCCCAAACTATCAAAGCAGAAATGTATCAGAAAGAGGGAAAAAAAAGCAAACAATTAACAATTTTATTTCAAAATCCTTAAACAGGTTTGGTTACTTAGCATAGCAAGAAACATAGTTTGAATGGAGCCTAATGAACTAATTTTGATAGTCCTGTGCTTGTCAACTATTGTTTTTCCCCTTTAAATCAATACAGTGCATTGCTTTGATTCCAAGCAGTGAGCAGAAATAAGTGAAACATTTTAATTGAAAACTGAGCTTGTATGTTCAACATAAGAAAAAAAACCAAAAAACAAGCCAGAGAGAAGAAAATGTTTCCTTTGCATTAACAGATGATGAAAAGTTCTCTTCTGTGAGGAAATAATGCTTTTCATTTCTCACTACCATTGTATTATGACTCCTCACCATGCTGAGGAAATTGTTTTTTCTTGACTTTGGATGTTCATGTTCTTTTTAAACCTGAGATCCTGGGATGGTAGCACAACACCCACCACACAGAAGACTGGCCCCTGAATTTAAGCTGTTTGATGAAGTGGGAGCTCCTGGCATGAGAAGGGTAATTACATTGGTTGAAACACAGCCCTTTGAGTCTGGATAACTGATGACTGCCTTCTGCAGTTTCCTGTCAGGTGGAAGCAAGTACAGGCATTACTTTACTGAGAGGAAAGATTCCAAGGGATTAATGTCCTGGTACCTATATGAAGAGATTTGGTAAAAAGCTTCTGAATCAGTAGATTTCTCTAGCTGTATTTTATTACTTCTCACTAGAGTTTAAAACCCACAAGGCTGATGCCCAAGTCAGCCAGCACCATTTTGCACCCACACCCTTTAGCAGAAATGCAGGGTAAAAGAGGGCTTTTGAACTTTACAAAGGTGATCTTTTTTCTATGATCCTTTTTCTGTCTTCTCTTACTTCATGCTGAAGCTGGGTTTGGGACATTGGCTGAGTCTAGTTTTCCATGCAGAGTGGCCATTTTTCATCATCTGGAAAAGCTTCCCAGCAGACAGGAATTTGGAGAGATGATGTGAGTTTGACAATGTTTCTTTCTTCCTTGACAGCTCATCAGCCTACTCCATAACGTTTACAAGAGATTTTCAGGACAGTGGAAAACTATGGCCTAAGATTTTCTTTAATGGATTTCACTGCTGGGGCTTATTTTCACTTGTAATAGCCCAGGCATCTCCTGAAACTCCAGTGTTTGCTTGTCAACTTGGATGTGAAGGCAGTTAACTTTGGTGTCCTTTTCTCCTGAGCAAGTGGGCTGGACTCAGTTAAACTTTTCATCAGAATTAACTGATTAAAAAACAGCTATGGGAGCTGACACTTGGGTCTGAGATTTGGGGAAAGAAAGCAGGGGTTGTTATCCACTGGTTCTTAAAATCAATTCACTGAAGCTGTTAATTCCTGTGCTTATGTTCTTTGGAGTGTTTCAGCTTCCTTCAGTGTGTGGTGGCTATTTGTTTATAAATATAGTTATTATAAAACCATGGGTCCTCAGTGTTGCACGGACATGTAACAAGAGACCAGTGAAGCCGCAGAGGGCATGAGGGAAGCTGGAATACCTCAGGACCCATGGCTTTATAATGTGAGAGAAGGTGGGGGAATGAAGATGCAGTCAGGTGAAGAGGAACAGGAGAAAACGAAGAGAAAGAGATAATGAAGGAGTAGTTCCAGTAACACAAAGGGGAGTGGATGAAATGATCATGCAAGAAAGTGGAAACCGGAGACAAAGCCAGAGTAGAGAATGGACTGGAAATTTGGCAATCCCTCCATCCCCTGCTGTGAGTGCCAAGAATACCACTGTGTCTACAGTGACAGAGAAAGTTTATGTACAAACTGTGTTTTGGGCACTGGAGGAGGGCTGTTTCTAGACATATTTGCCCATTTAGTACAGAAGGAAAATTCATCCAGGATGAATTTTAGAGAATAATATTTTGCTCTCAACTAAAAAAAAAGATGTTCTTCTGAAGTGGTGTAAATTTTAGATGCTCACATGAATGCAAAAATATAGTCTACAAAGTTACAAATTTGATGCATTGAAAAACTAGAATAGCAAATTGCTTTATGCAGAGTGATGAATATGATGAACCCATTAAAAGCTGTTATGTTTATACTGGATATGTCTTCAGAATAATAGAACAGGTTTATTAGATCAAGTTATATGCTGTCTATTTTTTGCTAGTGATAAAAGTTTTTAAGGATTTTCTGTCTTTTTAGTATTTCTCTGTGACTAGTACTTCTCACAAAATTCTTGCTATTGTGCAAATAGAATTAATATAGACATTTTGAAACAGGTATGTTCCATCTTCTGTATAGCAAATAGTAGCAGGATCCAATACTGGTGAACAAATAGAGAAAACAGGCCATTCTTGGATTTCTTAACACATAACTAAATAAATTTTTTTTCATGTAAACCAGTTCTGCAGAAAAAAGACTTCATGGTGCCACTGCACATACTAGTAATAGCTGGCTCTGTGTCTTGGAGACTCAGCATCTGACAGATGTGCTGGTTTTGGCTGGGATAGAGTTATTTCTCTCTATGGTAGCTGGTATGGGCTGTGTTTTGGATTTGTGGTGGGAATGGTATTGATAGCACAGGGCTGGTTTAGCTGTTACTGAGCAGAGCTAACACAGAGCCTTTTCTGGTTCACACAATTTCTCCCCCCACCCCACCAGCAAGGAATCTGGCAGTGCACAAGGATTTGGGAGGGAAAACAGCAGAGACAGCTGACCTTGATGGCCAAAGAGATATCCCCTACCCTATGGCTTTGTGCTCAGCATATAAAGGTGGGGGAAGAAGAAGTAAGGGGTGGGAGATGTTTGTAGATATTTGTCTTCCCAAGTCACCATTACATGCGATGGACCCCTGCTCTCCTGGAGATGGCTGAACACCTGCTGCCCACGGGATGTGGTGAATGAATCCCTGGCTTTGCTTGTGAGCATGACTTTTGCCTTACTCATTAAATTGTCTTTATCTCAACCCATGAATTTTCTCACTTTTACACATCTCATTCTCTCCTTCTGGGAGAATGACTGATTGGCTGTGTGGGAGCTAGTTGCTTGCTGGGTTTAAACCATAACACAGGTTGACCTTGACTTTCAGCAATAAGCTTCTTTCAAATAAATATCACTTTCCCTGGGTACAAATAGATATTCAGAAAAAAACAGACAAAAAGTCAAAACTCAAACACATGAACAAACAGAAGTCTCGTGTAATTGTATTTCAGAAATGCCATGAGTGTGTTTTAAAAGTATATGACAACATGCAGGTTTTGTCCTGGTTTGATAGTATTGAAAGCTCATAACATGAACCAGGAAAGCTTTGAAGTACTGCCTCTAGACATAGCTTGTTATTGAAGAAACATATTGCTGCTGCTCAACAAGAAATTCCTCTATTGAACTTCTCTGCTCTAAGTTCCCCAGACAAATAAGCAGCAGCTGGACCTAACATGGGCCTTTCACATGCTGGAGACCATACCTGCTTTACCCAGCTAAGGCAGGAGCATTAATACTCCGCAGCAGCTGGGAAAACACGAGTGTGCTGCCAATTAGGAAACCTTTCAAAGTGAGGCTTTGCAGCTCATCTGTGATCTGCAGACCTCAGCTTGGGAACCATTATTCTCTACTAATGGCACCTGTGGGCCAGGAGGGATGGGAAACTGGGGTTTGAGGGAGCAGAGTCTATTAAATGCTATGGCAACAGGTAGCAAAACAGTGTTCTCCCTCTCTCCTTAATTAGTAGCTGTTAGCATCTGGAGTTGCCTGTTGGTGGATGTAATTTGCTGCATTCCATCATGTGATGGTGCAAGGATCAGTGAAGGATGATGCAAGGACCAGTCAAGAGGTAAAAGAAATATTAGGGATTAGCTTCTCTATACATACTTTGCAATGCCATGTTTAAAATAGCATCATGCTCCTGGAGGCATGGGAGTAATGTACCTAATGTTACAATGTTTTCTACCCTGTCTTAATTGTTTTGGTTATGTGCTTTGCATTCTTTTGGCAGAGAATACACACTGATCTTTTCACTTGTTTGAAATTTCCAGAAAATTAAATTGCCTGTTGAAAAGAAAATTCCCATGGTAGATCTGAGTAAAATCTTTCCACTTATATGAGGGATCCAAATGCTTTGGAAAGGAGAGGTTTCAGGTAAGCTCTGGTCTCATGGCGTGCTGATAGAGGGCTGGGGAAGTAGCCTTAGCTCTGGGGTTGCTCCTGTCTGTAGGGAGAAGGTTCCATGCAATCAATAGAGTAAGTCAATAGTGAAGTCTTTCCTCTTACCAAAGCTGAATGCTTTCAGACCGCCAACTTTTTCTATTAGATATGTTTATTATTAAATAAATTTGACCTTTAGTGTTCAAAATTGTTTGGAGAGAGAGAGAAGGAAATGTATCTGAAGATGTAGTGTATTTGCAAATATATTTCCTCATCTCCTGAGGAAACCAAGATTAAAAAGAAGAATTTCAGTTTTAAATATTGCATATATTTGGTATGTTTGAAGGCAGGAGTGACATTCAACCACTATGCTCAATTGCATTGATATTTTATACTTGATTGTATTA
The DNA here is from genome assembly GCA_013400575.1 of Peucedramus taeniatus. Lineage (NCBI taxonomy): Eukaryota > Metazoa > Chordata > Aves > Passeriformes > Fringillidae > Peucedramus > Peucedramus taeniatus. Next base: position 148,544 of record WBNO01017580.1, on the reverse strand, counting down.
ATCTCTTTCATTCAGTGCTTGGTTACTACCAAAATCCACAATTCCCTCAATGACTGGCTGGAGAAGAAAAAGGAGCTGACACCAAGAGACATCAAAGGAAAGATCTGTCAGCTGAAACTCTACCCAGAACCATTTTCTGTACAAAATGAAATGGGGTGGTTGCTATTCATTAGTGAAGTACCAGAGTATGCCAGGTATGATCCTGACATGCTGCAAAAAGAGCAATTATAGTTGTGCATGTCTGGTGGTCCAAAGAATGTTCAGCCTCCTGCCTGCTTCAGTAGCCAAGAGACAGCAGTACAGACAGGTACATTAGTGATGTACCTTTGTGAGACTTTACAAAAACCTGTGCATTTTATATGATCCTCATCTGCAAAAAATTATTCATGGCTTTGTTTCTATTGTTGTAAGAAATTCCAGTTTTACATATACATATTTGCAGAATGTAGATGTCTCAAGATATATGCCAAGTACAGCTCCCAGGCTGTATCAAGTTATATCAGGTCTTTGCCATCAGCAGATGGACAATGTCTATGATTTAATAAGCAGGTAATAATTTAAAATCAGATATGTTCTGATTATTCATGTACTTATGTTTTCTTTTGTTGCTTTATGTGAGTTTGAATTAATAATGTAGCAGCTCTGAAGAAGCTTATATATGATGAGAAACTGTAAGAAAATATAAATTTTTTTCTAAAACTAGAAGTCATAGTTTATTTATTAGGTAAACAAAATGACTTAATAGAAGGAGGGATTTTCCATTTTTAAAAGTGCCTAAATAGAAGTTCCAAATTTCAAATGTCATCAACTTTGCAAAGATGGATTTTTGTTTCTCTCTTTGTTTTTAGTTTGTGTACCAGCTTGACCCTGAAGACCTGAAAAAGAGTTAAAACTATCTTTTGAAAATTCAGACAAAACTATAAAAGCTATGAGATCTAGGTGATGATGGGCATTTGAAAATCCCACTAGATACCCATCTGTGTGTTTAGGCACCTGTAAATAATAGAGAAATAATAGTGAAAAATAATCTTAAACTCTGCAAAACTATCAGTTGCTCATTGGGCATTTGTGACAGCAGATTTAGGGATCTGCAGGTGCACTAATAAAAAATCAGCATAATTTGCAGCAGCACAAATAGCTGTGTTATACAGAAGCTTTAAACTAGGGTAGGCTGCAGGAATGACTCAAAGCAAAAGACTTGTGAAGCCTGAGGAACAGAAGCTCCAAAAGGACCATAGGGGAATATTTGATTTGGGGAGTTTTGGTTATCATTACTGTTTGGTGCATATGTTTTACAAAAGATGATTTTTTCTTCCCAAGCCCAGATTCAGCAGTTCAATGAATGGCAGTGGATTAAACCCTATTGACATGTATGATACAGCAATATTGAAGTAATTGCTTGGGATTCAAGCACTGTCTGTGAGACATACAGATTACAGAGGGGAAAAGAAACTTTATACAAATCACACAAAAATAGTCTTAATCACTACACTGGCTTTTAGTGCCCAAATCCTTGAGAAGGAGAAGAATGGCAGAAAAAGGGCAAATGAAGAGAAGGTGAAATAACACAAAATGAATCCTTCTGTTTTTCCTTATCTCCAAGCCCTGCCTGTCATTTTTCTACATTAAAAATGTATTTTTGAAGTACCAGTTCATTCAACAGATACATGATACGTGTATCAAAGGTAGCCTAATGCTTTGCAGGACTAAAATATTCCCAGCTGCAGGATTTTCCTGGCTGAGATTATGGAAATTAATTTCTACTGCATTTTTAGCTCAGTAGCCCACTATACTTGCACCACTTTTTTAGCCTGTAAGAACAGTGACACTCATTTTATGAGAATGAGGTAGCAAATCACTTACTTTAAAAGTTCAGTGTTTTCCCCTGGAATTCTCCTCTAACAGATCAGACAGAGTTGGGCCTTGAGGATTCTACATCACCTCTCAGTCCCTAAGAGCACTACTGGCATGTTGTTGGTTTTTCTTTGCCTGCATGTTTAAGATAGTTCTTCCGAGTGTCCAGTCATTGACACCGAGCAGTGCTCTTTGAAATTCATGCAGAAAGCAATTATCTTTTGCCTAGAATGACATACAAGTTTGAAAAGCAGTTTTGGATTTCCTTCATTAATATATTCTGATGTGGGTTTTACAAATCCTATTTAAAAGGAAACCAGATTAGTAAAAGACAAATAAAAGATCTCAAAATCTGGCATGTATTTAAGTTATCTGTAAAGGGTTTTCTAAAAGATGATGTTTTATCAATATCCAAGGTGTCAGTCATGTCAAACACTGAAAGGCAGAGAACAGTCCAAGGCAGAGAAAATTTGGTAGTTGTACAACTATAAATAACAACATTTATTGTTATTTTAATTGAGAGGTACTTAGATTATTTTTTGCTTCTTTTGTGGAGGTAAATATACAGAATCCTATCCAGGTTGTGCAGTGTGTTTTTGCTTCTTATGTCTACAAATTCTTTAACAGAGAGCATTATCCTACCTTCTAATTTGCCTTGTGTGTTATTTTAGAGATGGAAATGAACAATCTTTGTTTTAATTTAACCAGAAAGGCACAACTGTCTACATAGGGACTGAATATATGATAAACTTGTAAGAGGAGCACACACGCAGTCAGTGTGAGAATGGTGCTGGTTATTTATTACTATTTTTGATTTACTGTACAATTTTGATATGTTCTGTACTGCAGTTGTTGGTAGATAAGCAATGACATGGTGAATTGTGATGCACAAAGGCATGAGCATTTTAATAGAGAAGTACTGTGGTTGTTACAGTCTTAGTATATTTATTGAGTACTAGAAAGGCAGGAATAGGAGACCTGTAGCAAGGCTCAGTCAATTTGGAAAGTCAAATTCTGTCCTTCTGACGAATTTTAACGGCACAGAGAAGTGATGGATTCACCCAAAAATATCTAGACATGGCACTTGGGACACAGTTTAGTGGTGAACACAGCGTTCACCAGCAGGGTTAATGGCTAGGTTCTGTGCCCTTAGAAGCCTTTCCCAACCTTAATGATTCTCTCTTGAACTGCATGGACAACTTTTTGCATTCCATTACTTGATCTTATTATTTATTTTTATTTTTAAACAGAAATGAGAAGAAGCAGAAAAGTTGTTTCTTAACATTATCATATGGCTGTAAACATTAGTGTTCACTGAGGATAGCTATGAGGAGTAGCTAAACTGTCTTGAGCAGGGTCTGAACACACTGTCAACCTCTGCTGCATCAGCCCAAATAAAACCACGTGCCTTGTGTATGTGTGGGGAGAGGAATTTGCTGCTGCAAGAGTCTCTTCATCAGAAGCAGGGATGGCTGGAGAGGGATGAAGGAGAGAGAAGCAGCCTCAAGTGGAGTGATGAGGTTTTGAGTGTACAGCCCCAGAGGAGCTCTCAGAGAGAGCTTTGTGGCTGAATGGGGACAGAGGAGGCTGCTAACATTTCCTGAAGAGCACCCCTCCAGGGAAGCAGTGCACAGGCTGGGCTTCTGCACTAGGTGCTGTGCCAAAGGTGGATATAGCTGCAAGTGTAGTTGAACTCATCCCAGTCAAGGGAAGAGTGAGTGCTGAGACCACAGCAGATCTGCTGGGGCCTTCTTGAGGAGTAAGGCTGGGTTATTTCACAAGTGCAACGGACCTGAAGTGGACGTTTATTTCTCTTGACACATGATATTTTTTAGTACATTTGGAAACTTTTGCTTAGGCTCTCAGGTAACTCTAACTTAGAATAGAGGCACTGGAAGATTTTCAGCACACTTGGGTATGTGGTGATGTTTTCAGGCAGGCACTTCTGTGATTTCAGTTGACAGTCAACACAGCACAGCAGAGATGACCATCCATGTTCTTCCAGCAGGCACTGCTTTGCTTCCAAGGGCCCTCATGTATATTCATAAAATTGTAGAATCATTTAGGTTGGAAAAGACCCTTAAGGTCATTGAGTTCAACTTAGCAAGGGAATAAACTCAACTGTTACTCAGTGTTTCCAAGCCCACCACTAAACCGTGCCTCTAAGCACAGCATCTTGACATCTTCTAAATACCTCCAGGGATGACAATTCCACCACTTTCCTGGCAGCCTGTTCCAGTGCTTGACAGTCCTTTCAGGGAAAAAATTTTTCCAAATACCCAATCTTAACCTCCTCTGGTGTTACTTGAGGCCATATCCTTTTGGTCTGTCACTTAATACTTGGGAAGAGAGACCCATGTTGTTTCATTCTCCTCATTGCTAAGAATCTCAGTGCTTTTTCTGCTTCCATCCTGCTGCAAGCCATCTGGTCTGCCAAAAAGTCTGATATCCATCCTAGAAGCACTCACCCCATTGCTAGCAAGGACTTTCTTGCATTTGTCCTGTTGGTAAGTGGTCTGTAACATGCTCATCTGTAAGAGTATCATGCAGACTTTAATGAAAGGTCTTGGGGCTGAATGAGGTTTTCTGTGTCCACTCTGAAGTCCCTGCAGCAGTGCAGGTGAGCAGGCTGAGGCAAGACCAAAAGTAGATGGATGATGTGAGAAGCAGAACAACCCATGGAGCTCACAGCAAGGGAGTAGAGCAATTAGCTGATTTCAGGGACTTTTCAACTGGTGCCAGCTAAATTTTGGAATTAACGGCTTGAAAACACTTTATTGGCACCAAGTCATTCCCCAGACTTGTCATGATAGACACTGAAGTGCTAATTTGCATAATGCAAAATGGAGCCAGATGACTTCTGGTTGAGGAGATAATTTGCCTTCATTTTTGGTTTCATCAAGGTCTGTTTCTCAGCTTATATGCTCTCTGCAAGGTAGCCACGTTAGACAATTAAGGCACAACAGTTTGGCATCAGCTAGGACCAGCATCATAGCAGAGGTCTGCAAACCCATATGCCATCTGTTCTGCTCTCTTCAAAGTTTTTGGCTTTGTTATAGTTTTGGCAGTCAACTCAAAAAGGAAATGGTTATTGAAATCTGAACTTAAATTTCTTGCCAGCAGACCACTGCTTGCTTAACCTTGAAATACTCGAACAATCTCTACTCTGTTCCCAAGCAGTGTAGGTGTAATGGGGGTAAAATCACTTTGTGGTATTACATGAAGTGAGTGGACATTTACTTGTATCAGAAGCACTTTTGTGACAGGACTGGGAAGATTCATGCACCCCTCAAACTGGAGGAGGAGGTTAGTAGTAAGGAAAGGATATCACCAAGTCAAGAGAACAGAAATGCACTGGAGGTAGAAATATTGTTAATGCAGACTGAAATGAATTCCAGACAAATCTGTGAAACCTTTTCCTTTTCCATTTGTCTCAATACTCTCCATGTTGCTGTCTCAAGGAATCACCTTATACATCTCTTTATATTATGCTTCTATCAAAAGTGAAGGATATTAATCACTCATCTGCAACAAACTTGGAAATTGAATAATTAATGACAGATTAGAAGATTGGCTTTTGTCCTCTGTCAGTCCTGGACATCTCTGGGTTTTTCCTTTGTTTTTTACTGTTTTGTATGTTTCATTTTGTACATAATTTCTCTCCAACCAAGAGAAAAGAAAACAGTAGAAGTAGAAACATTGATAGTGCAGACTGAAATTAAATCCAGTCTCCTGCTATGCAAGGGATCTCTGTACTGCTAACATGGTCTACAAGATCCTCACCCAAGTCACAGGTTTCTCTTTTTGGCTGTTAGCTTTTTTAGCCTGAGCTGACATTCCTTTATAAAGTTTTCTTTAAAGCAGAAGAGACATTGAACTATAAACTTAAAAAAACCCACAACACCCCTTCTCCCTCTCCCCTGAGAGGTTTACAAATTGCTAAAGAATGTGAAAAAAAGTAGTTTGGTTTAGACCATAGAACCATTCTCACTTCTATAAGACAAATCACACTTTTGCTTGTGCATGTGATGAAACACCTGTGAGTTTCCTCAGGGACTGTTTTCACCATTCTTCAACCTGATCCTGAACAAAGGGCATGGGATGGCATCACAGAAGAGCTGGGACTTGACTCTATTCTGCTTGTATTTAGCTGAAGGTACAAGCATGCTCGTAACTGATTTTTCAGGTATTTTAAATTTTTTTATTCTTATTACTTAATTTCTAGGAGCTTCACTGTGCAAAATCAAGTCTTACATACAATGTCGTGACTATTATTTTAGGTGTGAAACCAGAATATATTTTAAATATCTTCACAAGCCACTGAGACTCAAAACATAAAACTTACGTTTAAATAAAAGGGAAAGAAAACTGCAAGGGTAAATAAAACATGTCTCAGCAGACTTTTCAGATGAACCTGCCTAGGTAAGAGATCTAGAATAGCAGTTTCTCCCATGTCAATTTTTTGAAGGTTTATAGAAGGTGTTTTTCAACTTTGGATGTCTTAACTCGAAAACATTCTGAAGAGAGTCACTTTTGCCTCCTTGGTTGATTTTTAGTTTCATGTTGCATCTTTTTGTAGAAAGAGAGTTTCTTTTAGTAGAGATCATTAATATTATTTTGCTCAAATAAATTGAAAAGAAAAAGAAACTTTTTAGAATAAATTTTTTCTTGCTTGAAGCCTGAATTCATCAAATTTAGAAACCAAGAGAAAGATTTCTTCTGAAAACAAGTCTCCTTTCACATTTTGTCTCTAATCTAGCAGCAAATCAAGAAAATAAGGAGGTGACCAGCATGACTGAGCAGGAAACTCCTGATTAAGTGCAACAGATAAGGGTGTGGAAGGAAGAAATAGGAACATCTACCCAGGGGTAATAGGGAGACATTGCCTGAGCCTGCAGGGATGGAATTAAGAAAATTCAACTGGAGCTGAAATTATCAGCAGATGTGAAGGGCAGATAGATGTAAGTTGGTAGCAAAAAAAACTCCAGTAAATGAAAATAGGGGCCCCATGGCTCAGTGGAACAGGAAAACTAGTATCAAGGGGGCATGGTAAAGACTGAGGTGCTAAGTTCCCTTTTTTCAGCCTCATTTTTTTGCTGGAAAATTTTGCTGGAGGGACTTGTGGACTTTGGTGAAGAAGAAGCTGAACTTGATTCAGCAGTGAGCCCTCAAAAACCAGCCACATACAGGCTGTACTAGCAGGAGTGCAGCCAGCAAGACGAGAAAGGGAAGCTGTTGTCTCCCCACACTTAGTACCAGTGAGACCATAGCTGCAGCCTGGATCTAGTTTTACAGTCTCAAGTATGAGAAAGATACTGACAGGAGGAAGAGCAGTGTAGAGAGAAGTAATACTAAGCACCAAGATCAGCTCATGCTTTTTTCCCTTAGCCCCTCAAACTTTGCCTTCAGTAACAAACATTTCTGCAGACATTTTCACAGCTGGAAGAACAGTGTACTCTCCGATATGCTGTAGGGGTCACCATGAAAAAGAGATTCTAAATAGCTACCAACAAATCTAAGAAAACGTCATCACCTGGATTGAAAACCTAGAATACCTATTGATTTCCACCACAGCTTCATTAATCACTTTCTGTAAAACACTTATTTCCTGGTCACAAGCAGCAGCATAAAGAACAGATGGAATACACACAAAACCAAGATCAGTGCACCCACCTCTGCAATAATTTATCCACCAATCAATAATTTAAAACAAATCAAAAATGTTGGGGTATACACTCAGAACCTGAAAGGCAGTATATTAGCTTTGAGGAAATGTTACATCTACCCTACCCACCCCCCCTCCAGAGCTCCCAAAAAAGGTTCATCACCTGTAAGACAATTCTGTGAAAATGTACCCCATATGTAACCAAACCACAACACTTCCATATGCCAAGAGTCTTCATTAAAAAATCATACTTGATCATATGCAGTTACCTGTGTAACACCCTGGCCTTGAAAATAACTGAATTATCATCCACACTTGAAGAAAGTTGGCATTTATTTCCTTTATTGGAAAATAAATTGGCAGCACATTCCCTCTCACCCTCTCCACCCCCTCCAATCTCATTCAGTTCATTGCCCAAAGAAAATTTCCTGGAGTTCAACATGCACCACTGGTTCAGGGCATTGTTCAGGATGACTGGGAAATTTGGCAGGAGGTCCACTTGGCTAAGCAAGGAGCTTCTTAATGAACTAAAATGCAAAGCACATAAGAACTGAAAACAAGGGCAAACAACAAAGGAAAAGTATAAAAGTACTGCTCAGACATGTTGGGACAAAACCAGAAAGACTAAAGCCCAGCTGGATTTAAGACTGGACAGGAACATAAAAACTAACAAGATGTGATTTTACAAGAATGTCAGAGGTGAAAAGAAACTCAGAGAAAGTGTGAGTTCATTTCTGAATGGAATAAAACCTAGTGATGGACAGTATGGAAAAGGCTGCTGAATGTTTTTTTGTCTCAGGAAAAACCTGCTCCCAGATGTCTGCACACACCAATGCTATGTGGGAGAAGCCAACAGTGTATTAAAATCTGTAGGTCTGGGTGGGACTCCTCAACAGGTGCTGAACAATATGGCTGATATGCTTGTGAGGCTTGCCATAATTTTTGGGATTCCTCATGACTGGGCTGATGTTACCCCCAGCTTTAAGAAAGACAAGAAGCAGGATCTAGATAACTGCAGGCTGATCAGCCTCACTTCAGTTCTTAGAAAAATAACAGAGCACATCCATTTCTGAACACAGCAATGACAGGTAGCAATGAGGAGCAATCAACAGATTGCTCAGAGCAAATCACAGTTCTGAACTTGGACTGAGGACTGTACTGCATTAAAAGATCACAGGTAGCAGGGTGTGGGTGGGCTGGTGATTATTTCCCTCCTTTTAACACTTGTGAGGTCACATCTAGAACACCAGTTTGACCATGCCTACATCCACAGTATAAAAAAAACCCCTGACATGTTAAAGTGTGTCTTGGGGAATGACGGGGAGGATCATGGCCCAGAGAATAGAAGGCTACAGGGAAGTCTGATTGTTGTTTTCTACCACCTAATAGGTAAGTATAGAAGGCAAAGACTTCTTGAAAGTGCCTGGCAAAAGTACATGCTATAGAAATTGCAATTTTGGTCACTGGAATAATCAGACATATTTAAAGCTCAGTTGGGCAGGTCCCTGAGCAATCTGATCTCACTTTTGAAGTCAGCCCTGCCTTGAGCAGGATCCTAGACAGTACAATCTTGAGTTCACTTCCAACCAAAACCCTCCAATATTTTTATGATTCTGTGTTTAGACAACTTGTCTGTGGTGAAAGAACTGGTGACGTGGATACTGAGTGGTTCATGTGGGCTCGTATCCTTCCTGTCTGGAAGCTGAAGAATAATAGGCTGGACAAATGGACTCCTAAATGAACTGAAGATTGTCTGGGCCACAAGGCTGATAAGATAGCAATCAATGTCTCAAGGTCAAGACAGCAACCAGCAGAGTGCTCAAATGTTTGATAATGAGGCTGACACTGTCCAGTATCTTCACCAGCAAAATGGATGATGATGCAGAATGCACCTCCTAAAAGCTGTGGAAGGTTTGGTGGAGTGCACCATGACAGCCCTGAGCCTGTTGCATATGGCCGATAAAAAAAGAGTGAAGGAACTGAATTTATTTGGTTTGCTAAAGAGGACCAATAGAGGGAGAATCCAAGAGCTGTCCACAACAGCTTGAAGGGGAATTGCCAAGCCAACAGAGCCACAATCTTCTAGCAGACAGCAGATGCTATAAAAATATGCAATGACCACAAGTCACAGATTTAAAGATTCGGAGAGGACATCAGGAATGACATTCATTAGAAGCATAGGAAACAGTGGAACAGGCCTCCCAGAGAGATGTTGAATCTCTGTCTCTGCAAGTTTTTAAATACTTGCTTGGCTAGACAGAGCCACAAAGTGTGATTTGGTGCTTGCCATACACCTGCTTAAGCAGGACTTTGGACTAATTGAGCACTTTTCCAATCAAAATTCCTATGGCTCTGTGAGCCATGCTGCATCTGAGCAACACATGTGAGACCTGCCAACATATCTCCATGTCCATTATGTTAAATGCACCACTACAGAAGCATCAAAACCTCTGATCCCTGCACAAACACATCCCAGAACACACTAGAACACGCTATGCACTGTCCAGTGAGGCAGCTGCCAGGTTGTTTCCATGGCAGTAAAAGTGCAATAACCACACACTGGAAAACTCACAGAGATGAACAATAAATGACAGGAGCTTTCAGTTAGCAGAAGCTTTGGTTTGTTTTCGTTTTTTTTTCTTTCTCTCACAAAATAGCAGTTTCATCTGTGCCTGCTCAGGCCTAACCATCCAGGGAGATGTGCAAAGCACCTTCAGAAGACGAGTGTAGAAAGTAAAATGCATGCCCCAGCTGGACACTAAACATTACAGATTAAATAGATTGGCTTTATAGCACATTACAATTCCCTCCCCAAGTCCCTCTGTCTTTCACAGTCAATGAATTACCTGTCTTTTTCTCTTTTTGCCCACCAGAAGCTAATGACCTTACCAGCTTTTTCATTGCTCACACCACTCGTGTTCCTCAGGTACCCTCCTCTTTCTTGCCCAGATAGTCTAACTATTTAACATAATCAAGTTAACCTCACACCACTGTTGCCTTTAACACTGAAGATGCTGCATTTATTTCAGCTTTGAAAAATGGCTCTCATAGCTGAAAGGCTGTCTGCTTTGTCCAGCTTTTTGCTGGGTCTAATAAAAGATATTATCTTCCCCTACAAACCTTTCACCAGTTATATCCATAGATGATCATGATTCAATAACAATGCCACTTTTCTGAATTAAATAATTTGAAAGAACCATGTTTTCAAAAAAAGTCATAATTCTCTCTTCCAATGCCACCCATTTCTATATGTGGAGGCACATGCCCAGACTCTGCCTGTAAACTTCGTTTTTCAATGGAGCCAGGTGATAGAAAACAAAGTTCAATTTACTCCAATTTGGAATGCTGTAGGTCTTAATCCTGATATAGGTCAAAACTTATTTCTTACCATCTGCTGGAGGCTGATGTAAGTCAGCCTTTGAAAGTTACCTGTTTGTCTTTATGAACTGCATCAGTCTCAGACTCCTCAGTCCACTCCAAGACTTTGTTGTAGCAGATTTCTGTGCAGATTTGGAAATTGCAGAGCTGAGCAATTTATACCAGTCAGATGGTCTGTCAAACCTGTATTCTTTAGGGCTAGTGATCTTGATTGACAAGGAATCTTTTTAAACATTTAATTTTTAATTTTTTACTGATTTTAAATCAGCCCATTAGCCTGTTGCTGGAAATGCAAGGGAGCTTCTGAGGCCAAAAAGGAGTCAAGGTCCTCTCTTGATGGACTGTATCCCATGTCCTAGATAAGTAATTTCAATGCAAGAGTAATTTAAGATGAAAATCTGAATATTGTGTTTAAAGGATTGAAGCAAAGAATAATTAAAAGGCACTAAATTCTGCAACTTTTGTCCTTGTTTATAAACCAATCACAGTCTTGCCAGAAGCCAGCACCATCTTTGGAGCTGTTCTGGATTTTTACTTTCAACAGTTTCACTGTAGGTCAGAGTTCACTATAAGCTGCTCCACTGTATAATGAACCAAGCCAGAGGGGTTGACTTAGCAGTTTCAGTATCTACTTTGAAATATCCAGACGCCCTGGAAACAAAGGTTTAGATTCCAACAGGGTTGACTCAACCCTTCTACTTTTTGAGGCAGATAAATGGTGTGCAGTGCACTAGACTACCTATGGACCTCTCTGGTAAGGTGAGACCCGAAACAGAGACATGCGATCTACTCTGCACACATGAAGGAGCTTACTGCCTTTTTCTCAAGGACAAGTTTGTTTCAAATTAATGTCCAAAAGTTTTCAGCTCCAAGAGCTGTGCAGTTCAACCTGTATTGCTTTTCTGAGTGACTGCTACCCCCTGAGTTAGTGAGACTGACTGCACTTCAGCTTGATTCAAAACCCAGCAAAATTAAGGTTGTTCTTTTAACCTTTATATTGATTTTTTTTTGGTATGACACCTTCCATTAAACTCTAGGTGTCCCCCCCCCCAGCCCAAATGTTATTAAAGACAATCCCTGTGGTACACTATATCAGAAGTAAAAATGCATGTGTAATACCATATATTCATGACCTCTTGGATATGCAACTGTGCACACACCTAATATGAAAATGAAATCAAACAAATGTGATTCAGTCTTTCCAGATACCTCAGCCCACTTGTCCCAGTTGTGTAGCATATTAGCATTCATCTCACAGAGATTTGCCTACAGAAATTTTTCAAGATGAAAGTTTGATGTGTAAGAAGAATCTCAGGACAGAGCGGTTCCCTTAGCAACCTTGCAGCTGGCTCCAGCAGCCCTGACCCAGCTACAAAGCCCTTCACAAGCAGAGGAGACACACTTAATGACAGCTGGATGAAATTTGGGAGTACTGATAAACTGCCTTCTTATCTGGAAAATACCTTTGAGGAATATTATCTTTATTGACTTGCTTAAAAAAAAAAAAGCCCACAAACTGCTGCTACAAATTAGTACACAATAATAAACAACAATACCAATTTATTAGTGTGCCCTCCCTCTCCACCAGTAAAGCACCTGGGGCACTGAATAACAGAGTAAAAATAAACACAGCATAATTAATTAACACTGATTACACTTCCTCCCCTCTAGACCTTGTTGAACATAGCTGTTTAGTCCTGTCTGTCTCACCCATGGCTCTCCCCGTGCCACCTACACCAGGTAGCCCCTTGCCACATCCCCAGCTCTCCATTTCCTCTGCAAGCTCTGGCCTTGCCCCATCTTTTGTCTGGGAGCCAGTGCACAACTATGTCCTTTTCCAATTTTTGTACCTGTCTTCCCTCCCTGCCACCATTTTATGAATAAAAGGCCAGTTTTGTCTTTTGTTGGACAGGAAAATCAATTATGGGTGTGACTGAATTGGAATAGCAAGTAAATATATAGAGAATAACATGGGCACATGTTGCTTTGATTTCCCAGGTCTTTCTTTTTGCAATGCTGGAAAAAAGTATTATCAAATTTTGGCTTTTAATGATGTATTCACATGGTATCTCTGGGCCATGTCTGAGCCTCCTAGTTGACTTCTGTGTTGTCTAAATCAAGAAGAATAAAACATCTCCTCTACAGAGAAGTTGATGGCATTGACCTGTCTGCTCAATTACAAGGTGCTACCTTCTAGCCAAGTTTCAACATGAGTTTTGTAAATCTTCCCAACTTCACTCTAGGGCTGACTCATGGAAAAAGGCAAGCTTTAGCAGGTAGGGATTGCGACAGAAAATTTTTGGTGTGGTGGTGAATGTGCATGTGGGACACAAGGGAGGTTGAAGAGAGCTTTGTCTGACATAACACAAGGAAAGCCATTTTCTATAGGTCAAGGTAATCTCTTTCCAGCGTCAAGATAATACTAACAATTTAAGAATATTAAATTGCTATGTGTCAGGAAAAAAGGTCTTTAACATCCTAACTTTTTACAATGTGCTCCTTTTCAAGCTTAGCCCCGGTCACCACATGCCAATCTCTGCAAGGATTAATCAGCAAAATCCCCACTGAAGACTGCTGTGACAGTGCACAAACCCATGAAAAATCAGCAATGCCTTCCAGACTCTTAGAAATAAAAATAGGAAAGAAAAATTGTAGAAATTTTGTTATACGTTATAATAGCTATTGCATGATGTAAACAGCTACAAGTTGCAACAAATTTGAATGGAGCTTGTAGTTACCTCCATTGCATTATTCATAATACTATTAAGAGAGAATGATAATGAAAAAAATCTTAGCAAGGTTTATAAAATTCTGATGGGGATGGACCTCCTGTACTCCAAGATAAAAGTTACATATGTAAACAGAAAATCTGCATGTCAAAGGGAGATATTCCCTTTCACAGCTTGTGTTAGGCAGGAAACTGTAGCAGTTGTGGCTGAAAAATGAGCACTGTGTACTCGTGCAAGACTGTGGCTGGAGATGTGACAGTGTGTGTGACAGCAGCTTCAGCATTCCTTCACGCTGGGGTGAGCGTGAGCCTTCTTTCCACAAATTTGAAGGCATTGTTTGCGGAAAAGATGGGTTTTTTTAGGACAAATACACTCAGCCTAAACCACCACTCGTTCTAAACCTCAATTTTGCATCTGTAGATGTTCAGAAGCAGAATTAGTAAGTTTAGATTAAATGTTGATAAATAGATCAAATTTGCTTCCGCATCTCATGTTATTTAAAGTGATTTTCCCAGCTTACTTGACAGTCTCCAAAGCTAAAAGATATGCCTTATTGCATGTAGATACACATACACAGCTTATAATTTCAAATCATCCATTCACCTTCAGATCAGCCGGGCAAGTTCAGGCACAGACAGAGGAAGTGGCTGTAAAATTGTGATCAGCTCTGGCTGCCACAGCTTTGGCACAAGTGCTGGTTTTTGCCTGTCCTTTCTCCTGGAAGGGATGGGAATAGGCTGTCTGAGCCACCTGAGCTGCCCTCAGAGCAGACATCTCCCTCCCTACATAGCTGGATGTGCCACTGCCCTGTGGTTGGTGTCAGGGTGTGGTGCTGGCAGAGATTTCACCAGGCTGGAGAGAGACAGACAGGAGTCTGTCTGCATCAAGGGACATAGGTTGGATATTAGGAAAAAGTTTTTCACAAGAGTGATAAAGTACTGGAATGGTCTGCCTGGGGAGGTGGTGGAGTCACCATCCCTGGATGTATTTAAAAAAAAACTGGATGTGGCACTCGGTGCCGTGGTTTAGTTGAGGTGTCAGGGAATGGGTTGGATTAGATGAGCTTGAAGGTCTCTTCCAACCTTGTGATTCTGTGATTCTGTAGAATCAGATTCTGAGAGTGTCACTCTCCATGTCTTTACCTTCCCCCTCCTTCCCCACGCCGTTTGTGTGAGGGCACAGATTCATGGGGATGAGGGAGGAGGAGACAGCACACCTATACCACCACCTAACACCACCAAAAACCTTCTGGAGCCTCCAGTAACCACTGAAACTTTACAGGCCTCTGCACCATTCAGTCCGCTTCCTTCTCTCCTATCTCCCCAGATACTGCCAGTTCCTGTCCCTGATATCTCTGCCCCAGCCAACACATGCTTTTCCACACAGTCCCTACACTGCACCTGGGTTTTGGTTTCACAGTGGGTTTGCCTGTGCACTTGACATAAATATTTCTGACTTCTGAGCAAAGTACTCCTGTATTGCCCCTCTGAAGTCTTAGCTCTGACCATGCTCTGCCAGCCCAAGCTCTTGCTGAGAAGCCACAGGGAGCAAGCTGGAGCTGTCAGCTGTGCCCCAGCCCCACGGCACCACGATGCCAGCCCTGAAAAGCTGACAAAAGCTCTGGCCATGAAAGCTGCCGCAAAAAAGAATTTTCGGTCTTGGCAGACAGGTTGAGCAGAGGTTTGTGAGAAGGGAAACAGGAAAGCAGAGAGAAAAAAAACGACAGCCCAACACAGAGGACATCAATAACGTCTTCAGAGCTAGATATGCTAAGATGGACCTGCATCTCAAAAAGTAAGGCTAGGGGAGACCATGACTCACAGAATGCAGGGCTGCAAGATTTTATGATAAACCACATGAACCTCAAAAATGTTGAATTTAACTCTCTAAACACCTAGTTCAAATAAAAAATAATTTAGGCTGTTACAGTCTGAATAAAACATTAAGACATATTAAATATTTGACATGGTAGCCCCTGAGTTTATAAGCCCTGACTGTTGAAAATTTTAGACAGGGATGTGCCACCTGTGAAGTAGGCCAAAATAATTACAGCATAGATGGTGAAATATATATGAGATATGAGAAAAGACATCCTTGCAAATACAGTGCTCTAAATTCAAGTTGATTGAAGAATTTAAGAAAGATATTTGCAATTTTTCATGGAACGGAAACTGAAAGAAAAAAAAATGTATCTTTCTCAGTTATCCCAATTTTGTGCTGTTTTGCTGATTAGAAACAGCCCAATTTGTTTTATACCATTTGTTACTGTACCACAAGGTCCCAATAAACATTTTAATAAACATCATAACCCAAGAACTCATCATCTCTGGTTATGTCTCCATAAAAATTTATGACAGAATCACTCTGCCAGGGTTTCTGACTGAAGAACTTAACTTAGATGGTTATTTATGAATTTTGTCTGGGGGGCATATATTTATAGAACAGTTGGATGCAGCTGGCTAATCACATCCTCCCCATACATCCATAGTGGGAGCCATCTAGACTTTTCTTTGGACATTTTGTGCCTTCTGCCTCCCACAGTAGCCTGGTGCAAAAGGGGATGAGCAGTGGAGGGGTTACAAGCCTGAGCTTGAGCTGCAGCTCAAGGCTTGGATGAGACAATCTGTACCTGGACATTGCCCTGCTGGCCACAAGTGCTGCTGAGTGACTCTTCCAAACACCAGAAGGTGAATTCCAGTCCAGGCCTGCTGCCTATTGCTTTAGATGTATCTAGAACCTGCCTGACCTTTATGGTTCAAACACTGATGAGAAAATGCTTGAACTGACTTTACGTGACAACCCAACGCTGTTCTTTCCTCCCAGTTCATGGCTTCAGCTGATAGTTTTGCACCAAGTCATGTTGAAGCAGTGGGATTACTTTCATGTATGTCTTAACAATACTTAATGCCACCAAAAACTTTGAAATACGCTCTGTATAAAGGCTTTCACAGACTACAGGAGTGAAGGAGTAGTTCTTCCACAGTGAAGTGGAGACTGGACCTGCCCATGGTTCTGGGCTGGGTGAGAGCCAACAGCACCAATGGAACAATTCATAAGGGGGGGGCAGAAAAGCAATAAGCAAGAAAGAAAGGGTCTTTCTGTCAGCCATGGTGAGGAGATTAGACATGGTGAGAGCCCAGTCCCAGTGCTCTGGGCAGATGCTGGGTGTCCTCAGCTTCCATTTGCAACAGCATGATGGGTGAGACTGGGAGCCTGCATGAACAGTCAGCTCCATGCAGCAGCATCCCTGGGAACTGCTGCTCAGTCTCCTCTTTTTAACTTCCATTTTTCTTCAATTTCAGTTGCAGCATGAAAAAGTGAAATAGGAGGAAGGGATTTGATGCACACAGAGATAGTTCAGTTTCATAGAGGCAACAATCTGCCAAATACCCAATATTAATTGGCCATATTTGTCTCCTCAATTGAAAAGAGACTTTATCAGGAATGTGATTTATATAAAAGATTGCTGGTTTTATATCTCTTTATACAAAGCAGGCGAGCTTGGCATAAATCAGCATTAAAGCATTTAAACAATAAGAACAATAAGTTGTTAACTCATAAAACAGTAAGTCAGCTTCCACACAAGCCAAAATCAGTCACTGTCAGGTTCTGATCACTTGGTAGGAGTCTCCAGGCAATTTCTCTCACATCTGTGCCTTAAAAATAGATTTATCTCAATGCATGGGGGATTTAGCTCTGATTCTCATCAGGAAGAGGTCCATTTCCAGGCCATTTTTATAGCAAAGTCATAGTCACACACAGGTGTAGGTTTTTTATTGGGTTATTGGCTTGACTTTTTTGTTTTTGTTTTTATTTTTTTTTAAAGGAAATGTCACTGTTTTATTTTTCATGAGTATTGCACCACAGAGGCTAAAGTATATGGGCTTCACCACTGTGCCTTCATTTGTAAGTTGTTCTGTAGTTCAGTATATGACTGTTCTTTACTACGTTGGCTTATGCAGCTTTTCCCTTCTTTATTTTCCTAGCATTACTTCCTACTGTACAGCTTAAGACTAAAATAAAGAATAAAATGACAATAAAGGCTCCCAGGGAAAAACAAAAGGGAGGAAACATGAAAAGGACTTGAGAAGAAAAGGGTATAAAAGCACAAAGTACAAAGGAACCTAGAGTTGAAAAGATTATAGAATTAAGGGGGAAAACGTGCTAATGTAATCTTAAAAAAAAGAAGGGAAATAATTCAAATGAAAAGCCATCAAAAGGAAGATAAAAAGAAGGAACATTAAAAAAAAAGGAGATATTTTTAGACAGCCTGTTTAACATGAGGGGCCACCCTCAGGAAAGCCAGATGTAGTTTACTGAAATTATTATCCTAATAAAATGTGTAACAGAACAGAGAGCACCATAAAAACAGTTTTAATGGAAAACACAAAATGATCTTCTCCTTCCTTGTTGGTAACACCTTTGCTTTGAGCACAACTCCTCTAAAGGGTACTGGCATTTCCAGCTTGTTAGTTCTGTACCAAAACAATGCCTGTGCAGCTCATACATATTATTCTACATCAAGAATTCACTTTTCCTATCTATAAAACATGGGTATTATTTTTGGACTTGTTTCTCCCAGGGGAGAACAGGTATATTAAGGGCCAATGGGGACCAGTCCTCAAGTTTTCTGCATGTGAAGAGAGTGATGGGGATGCAGCCCCGCAGAGTGAGAGCAGTGTCCCCAGCCCTGCCTGCCCACTGCTCTTTCCCCAGGCTCATCCCAACAGGTACCTTTATTTATGTGATGCTCTTAGCAGGGTTAAAATCAAATGGCCACTCTGAGGGCAAAAAGGGAGAAGCAGTTCTGCTTAGTAAAACACAGTCATTAATTTTCTACATTATAATCTTCCATTACGGTGCTATATTTAAAGCTAAGAAGTGTTTTTTTTTTCCTTTGTTCATAGTCCCTATTTACAGAAATGTCTATATTTCCTGCAATACTACATTTTTGCTGGAAATCATTACATTTCTTTTAATTTCAGAAAAGAGCTGTAAAAAAAAGTGTAACACCTCTGTTCAAACGATATCAATATAAAAAAGCAAGAGAGTGAGCAGTCTTATTAGTTAAATCTTCATTTCCCATTTCTTTTTACTGTGGCCATAGTATAAAGCAGTTGAAAGGGCAGTTAGCTAAATTAACAAAAGAAACATTCATTAAGGACTATTAACCACAAAGGTGCAAACTCAGTTTTTGGGTTCAGGGGCCAGTAAGTTAAGTCACTAAGGCTACTGAAAACTGAAATATCACGTGGTTCTTACCTTACTTTAATATTGCTTTAGACTGGAGGGAGATGTCTGGCTTAGATGCACCGTTGCAGGCAGCCTGGCATTTTAGTGTTGTAAAGCCAGAACACAAAGCACCAAAAATAGCTTTTTTAAAGTATTTGTCATAGGGATTTCATTGGCATGCATTGCATCAGCAGACACAGGTTGTCCATGCTAAACACACCCTTAAGGGTTGGGAGTATGAAGTCCATGTTTTGCACAGCCACACAGAGCTCTGTCCAGGTTAGGGAAGAAGGTTGTCAGTGGAGCAACTTCTCGTTAGGTCTGCACACGTGCAGGGAAAGGCATTGACAAGGAAGGTAGGGCACAGAAATATTCAGAAGTGGTGAGTTCAGTTCCCAGACAAGCTGGGCGGCTGCTTCTGATGTTCATGAAAACTTTCATGCCGTGGGTTACACAAAGCCAAATCCTATCATGGCTGACATAATCATTGCTAGGGTGAGAATAAGGGAGGGGGAGAAAGGCTGAAATCAGGGGAACCTAGACAGTGAGGGAATTAAAGGTTAAAAATAGACCACTGTCAAGCTGACATTTCCCACATGCAAACTCCTGATAGTTTAGAGCACTCAGGAGCAGGTATAAAACCTCATTTCTACGCATGGTCCGATGTTGGAGTTGGGTTACATCTCTGGCCAACCCCAGCCAAAAAGCCCCGGGAATGAGACTGCTGTCATCTAGGGAAGGACCCAAACACCTTTGTCATGTGTGGCGCCATGCAACCAAGATTTGCAGCCAAACTAGAGAAGTAATGAAGACAAATCCTACAACCACAGTCTGCCTGCCTTGTGGGCTAATGCATGTCTGAGTAAGATCACTTATCAAATCCACTAGAGAAAAATAAGAGGAATAGAAAAATAGTCTGCTGGAGAAACTCGTTGCTGATCACAAGTGGATCATTGGCGAACTATTTGGCAATATGCAGGTGGGACTGAATGGCATGCAGCAGGCAATTTCTCCCAGAAGGAGGTGTTTTGGGAGCAGACAGTAAAGGATGACAAAGAGAAAGCAATCAGAAGGTATTGGCTGGTTTACCAGTTCAGGACCCCGAGCCTGGCATTCCTCCTGAGCATGTGTCTCTATTAAGGTAGGACTGTGTCTCCCTCAGTTAAAAAAAAAAAAATAGTTCTGTCTATTGGCATGAGTATAATGATTCTGTGGAAATGAAAATACATGAAGCATTTCCCAAATGGTCATGCATATGGTTATGCTTGACTTCAAAGCTGAGTGCATTTCTATGACCTGTCTCTCTGCACTCTGGCTTTCCCCAAGGGAAGAAATTCTCAGATTCTTTTGCACCTTTGTGTTCCTACTGTGAACTCCACTCTTCTTTAGCAACATATTCTCCTTTCTATAAGAAGTCTGAAAGCAAACTCCCATGTGAAGAATGGTGTCAATATTCCCCTCCACAACCTCCTTGTCTTTAAACAGTAAAATTGTTGACACATGGCTCAGAATATGAATATTTGATCAAAATGAAGCTTCAGTGATTCCAGAAATTTCACGTCCCCAAGCATCTTTTTTGGCAGATGGCCAGTAATCATCTACATTTTTTTCCATTTGGATCCACCTTGTTTCAGGTTTAATGCCCTTAGAATAGAACAACCATTATGGAAATTAGTTAGCAGCTGCTGTACATCAATGTTTAGAAAATTAATATTACCCACATTACACAGCACAGAAGCTGAATTTTAATGAAGCATGGAAACTATAAGCAAATTGGCCTTTCACCTCATCAGAGAAATAGTCAAACACTACTTTTTCTGAAGAAACTTATAATTTTCGCCAGAATTCTCTGGACATGATAACAGAAATACAGTATTTTCATTATAACAAAAGGAATTAAATGCTTCAGCAGATTAAAGACAACAATAGAATCTAAACTATTACATCTTCTTACTGCTAAGCTTTAGAAATACTTTCTCTTAGTTGTATGACAGTGGAAATTACAATGCTCTATAATAACAGCTCTAACACATGAAGAGAAATTATCAGATCATTTTCTGGGAGGAAGAATGGTCTAAGCAGTCAGTTGAGTTTTGAGGTTTCTTCTGGCTTAGGAGCCATTACCAGCCCATACCAAGAAGGCAGCAGCATCAGTCCCTCCCTGACTTTTGGTTGCTGGCTTCTTTACTTTTCTGCTTTTCATCACCATTTTCTTCTCCTTTTTATTGAACTCTCAAAAATGCTCAATTTTGACCTCTGTAATTTAAATAATGTATCTTCTTTTATATTCTAAGACAGTTATAACTAGATCACAGGAAAAACAGAAGGGTTGAATTTATTATACTCAAGCAATGTATCATGGACATTTTAATTTCAGCTGGAAGCATTTAGTTAATGCATTTTTCTCTTCTTTAAAAAAAATACAAAAACTGACTTAGAAAAACTTGCAGGGTGTTGTTCTGCAAAGACTTTTAAAAAAAATTTATAGCCTTTTTAAAACACCATCCTAGCATGTGTTTCTGTGTATGTGCTTGTGTAGTGTTGTGCATTTTGTAAACATGCGTCAAGACTGTCAGTATAAATTTACCTTGAGGGTACATTTATTCTATAAATGGCAGCGAGTACAAGAAAGTCTTTTGATAGAAAATTATGCAGTTTCTAGCAGAACTATTTACTGGAGTACTAAGTTAGAGGAACAGGTCTCAATGATGTAGTAGCCAAATTTAGGTTTTACTCACACTTAGCTGGCAATAAAAAAGGCCTGAAATTCTCAAAAGTTAATAAATGTGAAATAAAAAAAGGCATCAGGAAGACATTACAAGGCTCAAATAACTGTACTATAAGCTGACTCACCTGGCTGCAGCAGGAATTCTTGGTGTGTAGGGATTCAAATTAATGGAACTTTGGATGAATAAGAAAGTCTGCTTATCATTTCCCTCAGACACAATGCTGATTAGAAGACTGCAGCAGAACCATAAAGTGCTATAAAATTACTTAAAGGTCATCGCATGTTGTAATAAACTGTAACCTAATTTATTTTTTCTTTAATGCTGACATGAATCTGCTGAAACCAAGAAAGCAGGTAACTTTCTCAATTAATGTCAAAATGTTCCATTTTATTTTATAGGTTGTTTTACCCATTCTAAGTTGAAATGATGCTTTATTATGGTGTCATTTTATGAGCCCAAGGAGACATTTTGACATTTAGCATAATCTTCCAGAAAATCAGTAGAGAAATGGTTACAAAAGGTGTACTGAAACAAAATGTAAGAAAGAATACGTTATAAATAGGAGTGGTGAATAAAGTATTGTTTTTTCCCCACTTCAGATGTGGGGGCTGTATTTCCCCCGCTTTCTCTATACTCTTCAGCACTGTCTTTGAAATAAAAGGCAAGCAAGTTGCAAGAGACCTTTGAAAAGCAATAAAAATCCTTCTTCAGACTTCATTTTTATCTTGTTATTTTACCTGTAACCATTTCATGACAGTCTAGTGCAGAGGTATTATGGATTTCAACTGCAATTTATGGGCAGTCTCTGCTCCTTGCTGGGGCACTGTGGGTGAACAGACGAGACATAAAGGGTTGAATACTCTCATTTAGAGAGCCTCTTTCTCATGGCCCTCTCTGTGCCTGGGCACTCAAGCACCCCAATTCACGCCACCACAATGCAGAGCCAGGAGGATGCTGGCAGTCCCTCTCCCTCCACTGGCCTTTGTCCCCTGTCTCTCTGCTGCTTTCCCACTCAGCTATAATTCATTGCCGCGGCTCATGGGCAGAGTTGCAGAGCAGAGGTGACTGACACACTCTGCTTTGGCTCTTTCAAGGACATGGCACACGGTGCTCCCCTGCTGACCCCTTCCCTGACTCCCAGCCACAGCTGCCAGCATGCTGGCCACATGCCCTGCACGTCTCTGAAGCCAAGGAGTGTTTAAAAACACCCCGTAAGGTTCATTGAAGCCTGGTGCTTTAGGGATTGGCAGAGAATCAGTCTGTCCTAATTAAAAGTTTTAATTTACTTTTGAGCCACCCCTTAGGTCCCCAAAACAATCCTGGTTTACTCTATGTGTCTTCAGAAGGACTTTTCTCATTTTCCTGTGCTCACTAGAGACCTAAGAGCTGGAAGGGACACTGGGAAGATGCTTTCTTCTGGAGATAGAGGTTGGAGAAGTGGAAGGCAGTGATAGTGGTCTGGAAAGCTCCCCAGGAATCAGGGCTAAGCCCAGATGGGTCTCACTGTCCTTGGATCTTCATCTCTTTTCACTGGCAAGGAAGTGGGAGGTTGTACTTCACTAAGTATTAATCACTAAATGCTGACGTCATGTCAGGGATTTCTCTGTTTTAACAGCAGCTGGTTCCAGGGATGCAGTAGCAGCTCACAGCTGCCTAAGACTGAACAGTGGCTCCTGTCTGCCAACAGACATCAAATGTTTTAAAGCACAAGATGTGTGTGTGGAGCCAGCAATCCAGAAGGATGAGGGCAGAGGTGTAAAGAAAGGCCATTGCTGGTTCTGCCCGGGGGACCGTGAACATCTGCTCAGTGCCAGAGGCGCCCTGTGCCATGTCTGGGGTTGGGAAGAGGTGGGGAGAGCAAGCCACAGAGGGCTGGACATTCAGGGGGACACTGTGAACACAAAATTCAATCCCTATACAGCTGACATGTTGTCTGGGACCCCCAAATAAACTGTGTTGGGCAGTGTTAGAAAAGGGACCAAGACTTACAGTGTCCATGGTGAGCCCAGCCACTCAGAAAGTCCACAGTCAGGGAGAAGCTGTGGAGCTTCTGGGGTGGAGCTCACACCCAGAACAATGCCACTCTTTTCTTACAGTAGGAAGGAGCAAGTGGAGATAGTACCATCCCATTTCTGCGCTCATTTTGGAGATCTGGACCTCAAATCAGTCGGGCAGGGGAAAACGTCTCCACCAATCTCAACACCACAGGAAGGGTGTTTGACTGCTGAGAGGTCAGAGAGGGATGTGGTTGATCACCATCATCTCCCCCAGCCAGGTACATGTTATTCAGGGTTTGGCATAGTGAGAGCACCCGGTCCCTGCACGCTTGTCAAACTGCCAGCAGCAATTTTCTTTGGGAATTTAAACACTGCCAAGTGATACAGAGGACAGTGAAACAATCATTTTGGACAAATAAACTTTCTGCTGAGTGAATTACCTTTGGTCTCCCTGTAAACCTCAGGTATTTTCTGCTCTGGTGGTGCTTACTGGAGAGGCATGAAAATGCACTGATGGAACAAAAGGAGGGGAGAAAAAAAAGAGAGAAAAGAGGAAGAAAGAGGAAGGCGTGGGTGTTGCACAGTTAAAGGCAAATGTTAGAAGAGAGGCCATATAATTGAGGTGTAAGGCTGGAATCCCCATTGATCCAAGGAGCCTCACAAGCTGCTTTCTCACCATGTGTTAAATCACCAGATCCCTTCCCCAGCACACCCTGTAATGCACAGCCAGCCGGTTTTCATCCTGAATGATATGCTTGCAAAACCTCCAGCAGGCCTCATTAGTAGGGAGCTGCTAGCATGTGCAGACGTGTTGCGTTGAACTTGTATTTCACAGGCAAGACATTTTTAATGTCCTTGCTGTGACTGCAGCTGCAATTTTGAAAGATTATACCAACCCCAAGTGACCACAACTTTCTGTCTGCCCCAAGGGAGAGGACAGCAGTCACAGACCTGACAGGGCATGGGGGATTTCTGCTTTTCTGTGTTAATAAGAAGGCAGTGTCTGAAGTGCCACTTTTGTAAAGAACACCGTGTTCAGTTTTCCTCCAGCCCTGATGCTGAACTGATCAATACTAAATCTAAATTATAACGATGGCCCCTGTGAAGCTTGCAAATGTTATGTCAACATGTCTTAATAGCTTTGGCTTCCTGAGCAGCCTTATTAGCTGCAACCTTCTCTGCTTCTTCTGTTCTCTTAACTACTTCCACCTATGGAGCCCCATCTCTAACAATACTGACCACTTCTTCCATCCTTCTTGCTCTCTTTTGCCACTGGTGGCTTCCGTCCCGTTGGTTCCTGTCCTGTGAGAGCTCTCTGACAAGGACATGCAAGAAAAAGAGACTAGGAAAGAAAACAAAATTAATTCCCCTGCCTATTCTCCCCCTCCCTGCAACTGATGAACCAAAGAAGGAAATAATTGCTACTTTCTTTTAATAACACCACGTTTACAGAAATTTCCATAAAGATGATTCAGAAAGGAATGCATGGATTTCTTCTCTGTGGGGTGTCAAAAATGGTTTGCATTGTTCTGTAATGTAATGTTATTAGTGCTCCATCTAATTTATATTTGCATTTCCCTGTCTCCAGGGCAAATTTTTACAACTCACTGGCAAAGTACCAAATGAAGAAGTGCTGCAGTACTAAAGAACATTTCCTAGCAAGCTTTCAAGCCATTCATTAATTGCCAAGGGGCCAAACCTGAAAGCTGTTGAAGGACTCCAAAGAAACCCTGAGTATTCTCCATCCTCATGTGGAGTGCAGAGCACACAGCACTGCAGAAGTGTTTGATCATCACAGTTGTAACATGGAAAGTGGAAGTGAACAGGCTCTGTGTCTGTAGCCTGAATTTGCTGTAAATGGGGAAGGGCTGCCTCCCCACTTACCACTGGAAAGGAAGTTGAAAGTGGAATAGAGGCAGGTGAAAGATGAGTGACAGCTGGAAAATCACCATTTTTCTGAGGTGTCTCACTGCCAGGGCATGGGTCACATCCACATGTATGGCGGGATAGTTTAGGCAAACAAGCTTTCATTAATTCAATATTTTCAAACTCTAGGCTGTACAAATACTAATTGTAGCAGGGCTTCTCCTGCCAGTTACTGTGTAGGCACAGGGTCTGTATCCCAATGGAACAATACAGGTAAGATAGGAAATAATACTAATGTTATTAATGAATTATTCTGAAGTAGCTGTAAACTCTCCTTTATGTGCGCTGGGAAACAGATGCCAAGAGATGTAAATGACTTGCTCAAAAGTCAGATGGAAAATGAGTGGCAGTGGGGAGGAATACATGAATCCCATGAATCTCAGTCACATTCTTTATGCTCAAACCATTTTCCACTTTTCAGATATCATCTATATAAAAAGCATAAATATCTGTACATAAAAACCTCTACATAAATTAAACACCACCAAGTGGATTCTTAATTCTGAGACTAAGTGTATGGCATTTCAAGAATTTGCCCAGCAGCTCGGGTCAAGCTAATTTGGGTATGATAAAAAAAGCTGCAGACACACCTGAATACTCACCAAGGGACAATGGTTACTTTCTTCTTCCAGGAAAGAGCTTGGGCTTCACAGCCTGTGGAAGAAAAAATGTACTAAAAATCACTAGGGCTGGGAGAGAAAAAACATAATGTGAGGTTTCTGCTGTAAATACCTGATCAAAAGGCAAGAAAAGAAGAAAGCAGCAGCTTCCTAACCTTTCTGGGCAGCAGAAAATTGTGATGATTTCTGTGTCTGTGATGCCAAGGTGGCTGCTTTGCTTTCTAACAAGAGAGTATTATAGTCCAATTAAAACAGGATAAGCTTGTTCCTCCTGTTCTTTAATGTCAATAAATCAAGACTGCAGTTTATGGCAAACTCCATCCACATAATGGGGAAGCTGCACCTGCTTAAACATCAGGTCTTAATTTAGATAAAAATCTTTATGGATGCGCCTCAGATTTTGTTTCATTAAGATGACTCTGCACGCTTGACTGGGTGCTAACCTTTCAGATATATTTGCAAAGCAGAAAAATGTAATATTTCAAGACTTAACTGTGTGTCTTACTTAGCAACTCAAACTTTATGTACCAGTATTTTAAAAAAACTTTATTTTTTTTTTTTTTATTTTTTTCTTAATAGGGATTCAAGGAATCCATCCACCTGTTCAAAATAGAGGACAAGCCAAAATTTCATGTTGGAGTAACCATTATGTCTGTCAAAGAAACAACTTTTCCTCAGCTCCCCACTTTATTTGGCCCATCCTTCCTGTTCTGGAGTGAAGATATAATCTGTGGAACCAGTGTTCAGAAAATCCAGCAAGTATAACTTGCAAAAATCACACCAAGTTAAAAACAGAAACTGATTTCCACTTCAGCAGCTTGATGTTTAGGTCAGAGGTGAAACAATGGAGACACTTGTGTTTATAAATATTATTGAGCTCCAAGACATAGTGAAAGTAGTATTTTAAAATTCAGATAAACACTGGCCAAAGGAATGTCCTGTTATGTGACTGTTTGGACTCCAAAAATAATGAGAATGGCTTTCACAATGGAAAAGAACATCCATCTCAGGGCTGGCCTCTCCCTCTGTTCACTCCTCCATAGATCCACCTCTTTCTGCTCCTCTGGCTTTTGTAGTCAGCAAGCAATTTTCTCTTTGGCAGGAGGGTTTCTGCAGGCTAGTGACAAACAACATGCCATTCACAACAGTGAGATTCTCCATAAGGAAGAAAAACATTATACAGCATCCTCATAAATGATGTTCCTATACACTAGGGTCCTGAGGGCAATGGGATTGGTTGGAGACTATATGCAGCCTACAATATTTAGGACCAAGTCCCTGAGATAATAATTTAATAGCTGGGCCATGTTTTCAAGAGGAAGACCAGAAACTCACAGTAAAACATGGAAACTGACCTTCAGCTTAACATTTAGAGCTTCTACAGGCTGGGCACCTGCAGGCCTTGATTATGACTTTCAGTAGATCCAAAGTCTGGCTTTGCATGAAGGGTGCCTAAATAAATCTCTGAAGATCATGCACATGGCAAGACAAAGGACCATGTGCCCTTTTTCTGGTTCACCTCCCTGGCTGCATATATGTGTCCCCATGTTCTCTGAGGACTTTCTTTTCTTGAATATTTGCTCCAGGTATAGTCCTGCAGTTCTGCCCCCAATAAGACACTCACCACGGTCTACGATTTTGCTAAGCTGATAAAACAGACACCACACAAAGAATTTTTTCTGGTTGAGTCATGTGCAGAGGTTTCCATGCCTTTCCTCTGCCTCAATGATCTCTGCCTTTCCTCTGCCTCAGTAATCTGCTGGCTTAGTTTGGACCAGATTAGTGGCACCTGGAGCTAATGCTGCACTCAGAGAGAGAAAAATCCATTGATGTAATGCTGTCAGCTGCATAGGAAGAAGGAACTGGTGTCTGGCAGCAATACCCAATGCCCCCACAGCCACTGCTTCAGTGGCTGACCAGGGCCATGGACATCTGGGATATAGTAGATAGCTCAGAGCAGTATTTGTTAAAGGCATTCTGCCTTAAAAGAGCCCCAATTTTCACACAGGTTAGAAAGGGTGAGCAAACATTTGCAAATGAATCCCCTACAGTCCCTACAGTCTAGACAAAGCCAGTGAATGGGTGTTTAAGTTGGATTTGGAGGATTTGGCGACCAGCCAGGCCACTTCTTCCCTCTTTGCAGCAAAATGTTAAAAATAGGATAAGGTCCAGAAGGCTCAGATCTGCCCTTCAAAAAAATCCATATAATTGAGGAGTTTCTCTCACTGACACGTTTCTATTTCTGTTGTCAAAAGGAAAGAAAAACTAATAATGTTGGGGTTTAATAACAGAATATCCCTGACATACAGAAGGTCTTTAGATTTTGATTGGGAGATTACAAGGTAGGCTGCTGTTACCTGTGCGTAGTAAATGGTGCACAGTGAAATCATAACTGAAGGGCTGAGGTGCAGGTCAGACATGCCACAAATAAAAAAATAAAAGAGAGAGAGAACTGTAATATCTTTCATTTCTCTTTCACCCTGCAGGGTTTTAGGAACCGTAATAAGTAAATAGGTTTACAGCTGTCCACAGATGAGGGGTTTTTGATCACCAATATGGCTATATTTTTCAGACATGATAAGTTTAGGACCAGGGGTTTTTAATGATCAGAGCTGGTCCAAATTTCAGCCTTAATATCTCAACAGAAGTTCATGATTACTGTTTAAAATACCAACAAGAATGAAAGTGGTAAAATACCCATTATAGGACCTGATTTTCTGCTTTGCATCCTTATTATTGGTGGCAATCAAAATCAACCAAACAAAAAGTACTCATCTTAAAATGGAAGCTCAGTGCTATAAATAACAATTCCCTGTGAGATTTTTGATAGATATGCATTCAGTATACTGAAAAAAACCCCATATTTTTCTTTCTGTCACCAGAGTAGAGACAATATAACTGCACATGAACATACTGTATTCCCTGGAGTCCCCAAACACTTCCCTGGAGAATTTTCGGTTAAGTTTTTATTTTACAATTTTTACAGTCAGCGATGATACTTAAAGCAAGAAATAACAGTTTAACTTGAAGTTATTAGGCTAAATCTCCATTCTTGATCAAAAAATCTTGAATTGACTTTAAACATGAGTGAATTCATGTGGCATTTATGGTGCAGGAATATGTAGGGAGTGTTTGGATGTCATTTTTATAAGGACACTTCTTATTACTATAAAAATATATACTACTACTATACTATATTACTGGAGCTGCTATAAATTGAATTATGGAATATGAAAGTCCTTAAGGTTTATGGTAGAGTTTGTGACTGCTGAAATGAAGACAAAGAATTTGAGATAGCAGGTGTGTCAGCAGCACAGAGGCTAAGTATGATTCATTTTGTTGTAAAATTAAAATACTGGATTTTCTGCAAGGATTTGAATTCCACTGTAGGTGAATAAATACTGTTTTTCTATTAATTCATACTGAAAAAGATATTTTGCCTCTTTGACTTTGAATAAACTATATTGCACTATAAAGTTTTAGTGCTTTTATTTCTTTTACCACTAATACTTTTACAGTTTCACAGCTATTACACTGCCATGCTCCTTGGACTTGAAAATATGTTCTGTGCACTGATCCCACAGAATCTGTTTATTCATTTCACTCTCCTGAGTTTGTTCATTAGAGCAGTAATTACTTGCAGGAGCAGAGCTTGCCTTTTCAGGTCCTAAAAGATGCTACTCTACTCTAATTAGGTTCTTTGAAGCCACCACATCCTGTAAATAATTCAAACATATCTGATTCATGCAAACACATCCAAATGACCTGTAAATATAATTTCATATGCAACAGATATTGGGATACCAATTCCTAGATTTCTGCCTCTTCTGAAGTGCTGGAGATGGAACAGGGACTGCTGTTGTACTGGGATCTTTTGGGGTCAAGAAGTGTCCCTCCATGCCAGCACCAGGCAGGGTCCAGTTTTAGCTTCAGCAGCGAGACAACTTTATATTCACAGAATCACACAATAAGCTGAGTTGGAAATAATCCACAAGGATAATCGAGTTCAGCTCCTGGCCCTGCACAGGCCCATCCTCAGGAGTCATGCCATGTGCCTGAGAGCATCGTCCAAACACTTCTTGAGCTCTGTCAGGTTTGGTGCTGAGACCACTTCCATGGGGAGACTATTCCAGTGCCCTTCTGGGAGAAGAAATTTTTCTAATACTCAATCTAAACCTCCTCTGTCACAACTTCAGACCTTTCCTTGGGTCCTGTCACTGGTCACCACAGAGAAGAGATCAGTGCCTGCACCTCCACTTCCCATCATGAGAAAGCTGCAGACTGCAGTGAGGTCTCCCCTCAGTCTTCTCCAGGCTGAACAGGCCAAGTGACCTCAGCTGCTCCTTGTATGTCTTCCCTTCTGAAAGACACCACAATGGAAACTCTGATTTCTCTCCCCTCTCCAGCCTCGAAACAAATGCACCAAAGGTAGCAGTACAATACAGCAAAAGCAGTAGCCAGACCAACCCAGCAGTCTGCTGCCCACTGACCCTGAAGCAACTTCAAAGCCATAAAAGTTGCTCAGTTCTATGGCCTGTCTAATCACTGACCTGTCTGTTTAAAAGGTGCTATTGAACATTAGAGTAGTGTTGTTGCTGTTGTGACTTCTCTCTGTTCTCCTCCCCTCCACCCACCCCACCCCGTCCTTTTTTCTTTTCTTTTCTTTTCTTTTCTTTTCTTTTCTTTTCTTTTCTTTTCTTTTCTTTTCTTTTCTTTTCTTTTCTTTCTTTTTTTATTTTCTTTTTTTTTCCTTTTTTTTCTTTTTTCTTTTTTCTTTTTTCTTTTTTCTTCTTTCTTTTTTCTTTTTTCTTTTTTCTTTTTTCTTTTTTCTTTTTTCTTCTTTCTTTTTTCTTTTTTTCTTTTTTCTCTTCAGGCCAATTCCTGCACCAGTATGAAGCAAGCAATCCCATTTCTCATACAGCACTAAAATATTCATGAAAAACAATTTGTTGTTAACATCAACTTAGGCTACAGCTAAACACCCAAACATGAACCTAACAAGACAAAAAATATTTAGTGCATAGATTTTGGAGAAGAGGTAAAATATTCCTGTACATCCTATAAGGACCCTTCTGATTTTTTTCTGTGACCCCTTTTCAAGGTCTAGCCAAGTCACTATGTGCCAATTTCTATGAGCTTGAGGATAGACAAAAAAGTGCCCAGTAAGAGCTACCTACCACTCAAATGCACAAGAGCTCTGAAATGCATTTACTGAACTTGTTTTTATAACTTAAAGTCAATCTACTTTGTTCATCTTCCCTATGGAAATGGCAGCTGAAGCACACTACTATACTATATGAGAAGTTCCTATACTACTTGCCTCATCAACAAAATCACAGGACAGATGGGACACAAGACATTTTGTTCCTTCCAATTATATCCTAAAATTCTCCTTTCACTCAGTCCAACCTGCACACACATGCCCACATCTGTGACCTTGGAAATAGCTGGGGAATTTGCCACTGTGTGCATGCTTTCACTTCTGCTGTGCTGTAGGGCTGGATGCTGCTGTGTGCACCAGCTGTGCTCACCACAAGGAGGGGATGAAAAACGTTTTACAAAGGGTTATGAAGTTATTGTGGGGTTGGATCCTTGAAGGTAAGTGCTTTCCCTGCTCCACTACCAGAAAGACACTGGTTGGCACAAGTAGTAAAATAATCTACAGAAAGGTTGCTGTAGAATAAAGCAGTCTAAACATAATATCTTAGAAACCCTGAAGTTGTCTGTTTAGAATGACCTATGTTTAAGGAATTGGTGAAATACAAATTATTTTAAGATGAAGCTGACTATAACTGCAGTATACCAGTTTGCCATTTTCTCTTAAAGAAATAAAACCCCCAGTACATAGCTTTGTAAAATAGTGGGAATTTAGAGTCTGATAAATTATTAAAAACAGCTAAAGACATAATGAAAAGCAATACATGAATAATCTACATTTCAAAAGCCAAAACACAGCCGTGCTGTATTTCTTACAATCAGTTTTGCTGTCATGCTCATCCTGTGCAGAACTTAGGAGATCCGCCGCAACAGCGAACTTTCCAAGCACGTATTCTGCAAAAGGCCATCTCATTACGCAGCCAATTAAAACGATTTGTTTGTCCATGATGGAATCTAATGTAGGGATTTGTTTTCTTCCAATAGATACCTTCTGCTAAGAAGCCAATTTGGCACAACTTTATAATTGTGCTAGTTCCACTGGGAGCTACAAAGAAGTTTGTGAAGCTGATAATTCTTTAGTGCAAATGAACGAACAATAAAGACAAGACGCTTATGAAATTTTCCACGGTGAAAATTCAGAAACATTGTAGCATTCAAAGAAAATGTTGGAGATTAAAAACCCTAGGACTGTGTTATATTACCATCTTTATTGTATTACTGATGTTATAATATTTATGATATTATTATATTAACATATATATTATATTATCAGCTTTATTGTTGATGCATCAATGAAGTCTTATTCTTGAGAACTTTAAGACTAACAAATTGATATTGCAAAAATTTGTTGTTTCCCAAACAAGATACCAAAGATGCTGTAAAAGTTGTCACACTGACAACATTTTGCGTTCTGTTTCTCAAATAAACACATTAACCAACAGAGCCAACCTGGGCATAAAATTCAGTAACTTATATAAACACATTCTAAAACTGCAAAGAGAAACTGTAGAGCCTTATAGCCTTTGCTTGTAATGAATGAAAATAAAAATTTTCTATGAGGCACTCAGAGCAAAATGCACCCCACACAGCATAGCCTGTTCATCAAAACTACAGTATGTACAAACCCGCAGACTATAGCATGAGGAGTGGAGGGAACAGGAGGAAAGAGGCTGCAGTTTTCTAAAAATTTAGCTGAAACTGAACCAGGCACATTTTCTGAGAAAAGAATAAGGGTTTCTGTAGCTCACAGTGGAGTTGACTTTGGCATAGAAGCTTAGCTGGTGTCATTGCTGCCATAGAAGCCGCAGCAGTGAAACATGATACACTCAGGTATTCTTTTGACTCCAAAGCTTGTTTTTCATTTCCTAATTTGGGTGGGGTGGGGGTGGAAAGCAGTAGAACGAGGACCATCAATATGATCAGGGACAGACCTGATCTCCCAAAGCTGGTGGAGAGATTGATAGTCCTTGTTGCAGACCATACAATCCCGGAGGAAATGCTGAGAAAGCCTGACATGAAGAACTTATCATCCTTCTGGGCATGAGTGACTCTGCAGCAGTGTCAGCAAACTACATTATGGATGATTCTCACGTTGCTATCAAAATGATGAGAAAAGATGGATGCTGTTGGCAGTGATGGGGAGAGGGTGTGACCCCTGTTGGTCCTTACAAGTTGTATTTATGGGCATCCAGAACCTCACACTCTTCTCTCCAGGGCAATTGGTATGTCAGGAGAGACAAAAATATAAATACTAGTACAGAAATACTACTACTGAAAAAATAAATACTAGTACTGTAAGTACTCCCTTTCATCTCTTTTCCCTAGCCATGGGAATCCAGCCCAAAAATGAGGAGAGTGAAGGAGGTCTCTGACATCTCTGGAGAAGAGCTGCTACACACCTGGAAGCTAAGGAGAACTCCTAGGGTGGGACACAGGTTTCATCACAAGTGATTCAGTGTCCGAGGCCTGAGGGTTTTATCCACACTGCAGTATTAATCAGAGAATCATGTTTCCTTTTCTTGGAGGCAAAAGTTTGGTTTATATCATTAGAAGATTAAAATTAGAAACTAAAAATGTGGTGTGTGCTCACATACATCCAAAGGTAGGAATTTTCCTCAGGGTATTTAAATTGCCTCAAGCAGATCTCCTTTTATGGCCAGGAGTGAGTGGAACTAGCATTTCCCTTACCTTGTGACTTACTTTATCATCTTTCAAATTAGTGCAAAGTAGCAGTCAAGTACCACAAACCCAGAAGTTTGTAACACTGCATTTTGGCTCAGTAACTCAGAAGAAAAGATGGTTCGTTACGGTATTTGAGCTATTTTCCTTTGGACAATAAATGCTGGGTTGAAACATCATTATTATTCTTATTGTGGATAAAATTAGAATTTAAACTTGTAAAATATATGGCAGAAGCTGATGATATAATAAAATGAAGTTTTGGACCTGATGAATAGTTTATACTGTGGATGCTCAAACAAGATAAGAATGGAGTTAATGCTGAAAAAAAATGAGCTGGATACATCTCATTAAGGGCTTACTGCTGTATTTGCATTTTTCTTTAATACTCAGATCCTGAAGCACTGCAAATGAGCTGTAACTTTGCAGTCTTTAAAAAATAAATAAAGATTAGATAAATGCAGATGCTATGCAAATAGTCAAGCAGCAGCAGGTTACTGGGCAGCCATTAATGAGTGCTGGGGAGTTACACAGGTGATCATGAAGACCTTTCCAGGAAGACTAAATGACAAAGTGATGTGCAAGTTCCTTCTGCTTCTTTCCTTGAATTTGTCATACAGGCTATTCAGAGGTAATCTGGAGTTATGCCTTGTTAGGTGAGGAAAGTTGATGTATCTGTAGGTGGGGAAATACATGTAGCATTGCAGTCATGTACAGAAGAGACAAATAGTATAATTGCACAATGCCTGAATTATTGCAAAGGAAAAGAAACAACCTTTTCTGTTATTTCTAGTTCTTCTTCATTATCAAGTAACATATGAGTATCTCCTGGATTCGCAATCATATCCAGACCTTCTAAAAATTACTTGTCCTCAATCAGATGAGACAGTTGCTCATTTACACCCCAGATTACAAAAGCGTTTTAAAAACCTTTCTTTCATAATCCATTTATTTGTCTGTCCCACATGTTCTTACTGTTGTTCGTTATGAAAGAGATTTATAGTTTAAAATTCCTTCTTGTTTATCCCCTTCCTTTTAATGAGTAACTATAAAATAAGCATCATTTTCCTAATGTGCATTTTGAGTGTCAGAAATAGGCAATTTAAATGTGAAGCTTCAAAGCACCATTAATGCTGCAATTTAGTGACGAAATATCTCTGTTTTCAGTGCCTCTTGCCACTCTTTCTTCATTTCAGTGATTTACTGTATTATTTCTCTGCCTGTAATAGTTAGTGCCCTAAGTAGCCAGTTTATTTTGTATTTCTCTGCACATTAATACCCTTTGGTGATGGCTGGCTCTACCTTTGTTTGACAATCAGCCAAGAGGAATGTGACATAAGCCCCACATTGTGCCAGGCCCTTCGCAACACCTTTCTGGGATTGTCTCTCCATTCACTGCCTGTGGATGACTCCTGAATACTAACTTGGAAAAGCTCAGCCTGCCGTAAGTGGCTCCAGTCTCGCCAGAGAGAGCCAACCACTGCTTTCTCCCCCTGATGACAAGGGGGAAAAGCTGTCACAATGACTAACATGAAAACCTAAGTAATGATAGAGATTAGAGGGTTTCTTGATGATTAGCTCAGCTTCGTCTGTTCCGAAGCCTTTAGAGAGGATGAACTCTGTCTCAAGAAGGGCACTGTTGCTCAGTGAGTTTAGCAGCCTCTTTTCTCAAACGCGCTACAAACACTACTCAGTGTGTGGCAGGCACAGTTTCAGGGTGCTGGATTTCATGCCTGCCTGCATGAGGCACAATGTAAATTATCCAGCATCCTGCTGCTATTTGAAGATATTGAAAGGTTTTTTTCCATTTTAAATGTGCACTCAAAATCCAGAGACTGTACCACCGTGCCTGCATTAGATATACACTTGTGCTGAAAATGTTTTCAGACAGCTTCATATAAACAGGTCTTTTGTGAAAATATATTGTGGTGCTCTGAAAGCTGCAAAAAGACAAATTGTGCTTGTCAAAGTCCTTCCACAATCTTCTCTCTTCTCCTCCCAGACTTCAAAGCCTATAACACAGAATAGGCACCCTCATCATATATAAACTGTGTATGATGCAAGGATGGTTTAGTGTCAGTGCTGGCATTTTGGGCTGAGGAAATAAACCTCAGAGTTGTGAGATAGCTGTCCTAGCATTGTACAGCAGATCTATTATAAAATTTCCTTGCTCTGTGCTCTAATCAAATGTTACTAATTGGCTGACCTATATGCATTCCAGTGGTGGTGTCTCCCAACAGCAAAATCAAGTAAACAGCAACATTTGCCACTGGAAAAAATATCTGTTGCCCCAGATTTGGTCCTGAATCTGACTCTTGTGTCCCAGCAGATCACAAGCCCGCTTTTGTTGAGATTTTATCCTGTAGTTGAAATGTTGGCAGAAATGTAAGACTCCAGTTTAGGGGGGTGAGTACCGGGAAAGAAGAGCCTCCTTCTCTGCCTGAGTGTTTAAAAAAGCCTGGAGGGTTATTCCTAGAAGAGGACAAAGATGTTCACTAATGATGAAAAATAAAGAAAAACCCCAGGCCTTATTGGGAAAATGAATGATGTATTGTGATCAACAGCTCATTTTGATGCCACAGGAGCAAATTTCCTTACAGCTTATTG
Organism: Peucedramus taeniatus; assembly: GCA_013400575.1. Taxonomy (NCBI): domain Eukaryota; kingdom Metazoa; phylum Chordata; class Aves; order Passeriformes; family Fringillidae; genus Peucedramus; species Peucedramus taeniatus. Next base: position 111,971 of record WBNO01017580.1, on the reverse strand, counting down.
AAAGGGTAATGTCCCACTGACATAGCAGAGGGTGTGATAGGCTTGTGTCTCATGGGTGGTGAGGGAGGTTGTTGCTGAACTAAGTTCCCTAAAGGGAAAATCAGTGCTGTTGCACCCAGAGAAAACATATGCCACAATATTTGTAAAATCTACCCAGGCTTGTCAAATTTAGTTCTACTTAGATGTATGCTTATACAATATTTAGCATTGAAACAAACTTTTAAAAAAATTCTCAAGCTACTTTTTTTCCAGGAGTAGGAAGCTCCCCATCACTTTAGCTGGACCATCCCCAATGCCAAAAAGCACTCTGAAGTTCAGGGGACTGCTGGGTAGGAAAATTGTTAGTGTAGCTTGAAAATTTCTAGTGTAGACTATGGATTGGGCAATGCCATGGAATGAGCCTTATGTAAATCTCACAAAACTTCAAGATCGTGCACAAAATTTGGATCACCTGGCAGTTGAAATGCACTTGCCCTTTGTCCACTTTTTGAATTTTGAAGGACCGTATGTGCCTGAAATTCTGCCATTATGACTCCAGTTTATGCCCACCTGCTCTTCAGTCTTACACCAGGTTTTACTGTGAGAAGACTTAAGTTTGGATAGACCCTGAAACAATAGCTTGACAAACATATATTCTCCACCTGAAATAAAATTTAAAAAGTACTGAAATTTTCTAAGAGAAGTACCAAATGTCACTTCACTGAAGGAGTTCACCTGAAAGAACAGATCAACCAGAAAATTGTTCTCTACATGCACCTGAATGTTCTTTGATTGCCTCAGTCAGTCACCGACCATCACTTTAGTCTTTGAAAGAGGAAACTGCAGACTGACTGTGGAGACTTGAGGACATTAGGCCAGCAGGGCTTGTAGACACTCTGAAAGTTTCTCTCCTCGCTCATACCGTGATTCACTGCTGAGCATTTTGCAGTTTAACTGGCCGCAGAGAAGGCTGTCAACTACTTCCAAGTGCTAATCATCACACTTTTGTGGAGAATAAAAGAGGGACATAATAACGAGGAGTGCCTTACAACAAGAAGATGAAGCTGGGCCCTCTGAGAGCACCATTTCAGGCACACATACAAGATCCATAAGCCCAGGGATCCCAGTTCTTCAGGCTGGTCCTTCCACATGGCAGGATTATCTTCTCGTGCCTCATATGAAACAGTAATTTATATTTCACTCATTTTATTTATGAGGTATATTGATAATTTTATTATTCTGGCATTTTAATTGTCTCTGAAGAGACAGATTTTTCAAATAAAAAGCTACAAAAATCATCCTCTTGAAGCAGTGCCCCTCAAGAAGGGAGCAGTCTTTTTCCCTTTGAGTGAAGTTTGCACAATGTTCTGAGAAGAGAAAAATCTTAGTAACTCTGCCCATTTTATTCAAAAGCCACATGGCCTGTAAAAAATAATATTTCATATTTTTACCACATTTTCACCATATTTTTCAACAGAAAAGTCTAGAAATAAGTGTGGAATGATGTAGTTCAAGTTTATTAAGTCTACTTGACCCATATGTCATATAATGACATTTTAATTTTACTGCCTGACATTTAACAAATCCTCAGCAGTCCTGAAAAAGTTAATGATTAAAAAAGAAAAAAGAAATCTCTCTGGGGAGCTAACTAAAATACGCACAAATAAAATAAAATAATTAGTAGCATCTTTTGTTTTATCATAGAAAATTGTTCACTATCATGATTTTTAATTGCATATTCAGCATGTTTTTATCCACAGCCTTTTGACTAACATCTTGCCCTATTATTTAAATGGTGGTTGTTTCTTTAAATAGACAATAAGGAGAGACCAATATAATAATAATAATTTATAATATTCCTATCATGTATCAGACTTTTCCCTCCTTCACACTACTGACCTGGAGAGCCTCTACTACAGGAATGAAAATACTATGTTGCCTTTGCATATTTCCTACAATAGGATCATGTCCCTCCCAGCTATTTGCAAGAAGTCCTATAGGAACAATTATGAAATACTCTCATTCATTTGGCACAATGGCATATGGAAATTTCCTGCAACACTAATTACTATGGTTGCAATCTTTAGCCAAAAATGTCAGTGTCTAGGATTTAATTAGGCTGCAGAAGGATTTTAAAACTGACCTTCTAGTTTAGTTAATTAATTTTCCAGTTCTTTTCTTTTTTCTTTTATTTTTTTCCACAAAATCCTGTCACATCCGTTTTTAAGAGATTTTAATTAAAAAGAAATCACTACTTCTAATGCCAGCTGAATGTCTAAAAGCAGTTGTTAAAACATTTTTAGCAAATAAAGCAATGAGGTCAGGTCCCTATTGCTTCAGCATGCCCTGCCAGCCATTGCCCACAAGTGCTAGGATTGCCACCCAGGTATTGGTGAAAGGCAGTGTGCAAAGTGTAAAACTGTAATGAAGTTCTTCCCCAATTAATTATTCTTCCCTGTGCTTGCATCAGCACTCTCTGCTGATAGTGATTTCTTTGCAGGAATCTTTTACGATATTAATTAGAGATCTGTTTGAGTCAAAATACAGAAACCAACACACTGAAAGTCTTGGAAAGATTGAATTGTTCCAAAATCTCCAATGAGCATCTGAGGCTGGCTTCTCATTTGAACCAGAAATCTTGATATAAATTCAGTTTCAGAGTTATAAAGACAGAACTGCAAGAAAGATTTTTTTTTTGTTCAGTTTTATCTTGACATGAGCCAAAATATGCCTTTTATTCTATCCTCTTTCTTTGTGACAGTTACTCCACTGAGAAGTTACACATTACTCTTTCCTGTGGAGAAAATTAAAAACAAGCTATCTAGCAGTCCCAGCTCTGAAGCCCATTCCAGCTACTGAACTGTGTCATACCGTTTTAAAAGAAGAACTATAGTACATCCCCTGAAATGGAAGCAGCTGTGGCTTTTTAGGTGCTGAGGAATCAATAAAAGAATGAAAAGTACATGGGTGTGCCTGAGACTGCTCTTGACACCCACACCCAGACACAATTACGAGCTATAGGTACTATAGTGTAAGGGTTCTACAGCTAGGATTTAATCACCAGGAGCCATGCACATTGCCAGCTAAACCATGCAAACATTTAGGCACTGCTTTTTTGCAGAACTTGTGGTAAACTTTAATCTCTATGGCAATACTTGTGATGGATTCCTATTCATAGGTCCACCCTGCTTCTCCCATATCTTGGATGAGACAAAGGAATTAAAATACAAGTAGAAGAATGTCATCTTGTTATAGAATCATCACCTTGCCAAAAAGTCACAGCGATACATAATCCCAGAGCTATCACCTGGGATAACTCATCAAGCCACTAGGAAGGGCAATAGCTATATCCATGTATATCTGCAGCTCAGTCTGCCTGTATCTGTCATCTTTCCATCGCAGACAAATGCTTCCCTTGCAACCACAAAATGCTGCTACACTTTAGAAGCAGAAGAAATGAGACTCCATTCTTTAAAGGAGATCAGATTTTTGGATAAATAGAGAGGAAAAAACAGAGTTAGAAAAGATGCAAGATTTGAAAGACATGAGAAAAGAAAATAGCAGAGAAAATAATTTCAGGGAATATTCCTGTTGAAATCTCAGAAAAAAATAACAGGAGGAACCTCTCTCCTGAAAAAAAGGTGAGAGTTCAGGTTGTTCAGCCTGGAGAAAAGTAGGTGCTAGGGACCTTGCTGCAGTTGTTCAATACAAAAAGACTTTTACCAAGACCTATAGGGAGAGGACTAGAGATAACGGTTTTAAACTGCAAGAGACTAGATTTAGACTGGATATAAGGAAGAAATTCTTTACCATGAGGACGATGAGACACTGGAACAAATTGCCCAGAGAAATGATGTTATATCTACATCCCTGGAATTGTTCAAAGCCAGGGTGGATGTGGCTGTGAGCTACCTTCTCTGGTAAAAGTTGTCCCTTCTATACCAGGAGGGTTGGACTAATTGGTCTCCAAAGGTCACTTCCAACCCAAACCACTCTGTAAATTTCTGACCTGCCAGTGAGCAAGTCTGGTGGTGAGCTGAGGGCCTGCTCTCTTCAGTTTGTTTGCCTAGTAGATCATGGCTCATCTGTGGTGAATTGTGAATACCATGTTAACTCACTTTCTGTACAAAACCTCTCAAATATCGTGAAACCTCCAGGATGCAGGAACCTCTATCAGGTGTTCCAAAATTTCGAGGAATGTGCTTTTGATGTTGCCCCATTATTCATTCATCAGAGGTGGCTCTCTAGGCCTTTACGAACTGCACATACCTGCTCTCATTTCTCAGCAGTGAGCTTGCCTGAAGACACGAATTGTCATCAGATATATTTGTCCTCATGTTACTGGTCTCTTCCTCCATTATAGCATGATGCTGAACCCCACTGCAAGGGCTACCAAAAATGAGATGAACTTTCTCTCCTATTTTAACTGGTTTAACTGTTGAACACATCCTCTTCAGAGAGCCAGAGAGGATTTGTTTAACAGAGTGGCTGCATGGTTGCAGTGTTTGTTGACTCTTCATCCTCAGCAGGAGAGGGTATTCCATAGCTCACAGATTTAACTGAATATTTTACAGGCAGCATCACTAAGTTAAAACCAAGTAATTTCTTTCCCTTTAAAAGAAGAAGGAAGTTATGGCCTTTCAGTTGTTTGGTAACTGTTGACCATTTAACAGTTCAAAGCAAGTTCTGAATAACAGCAAATATAGACTTTGCTTATTATTATACAATAAATGAATGGGTGACTGTTTCTGTCTCAGAAACCATAGAGAAGACTAGCAGTAATGACTTGTGAAATGAAATTAAGCTTACAGAGATCTGGACTGAACACCTAATTTATCACTACCATTAGCAATTTTGACTTTCCATTGTACCATGTATGTTCCAAGGACCAAATTTCATTTACCTGAACACATTTTGGACTCATGGAGTTAAAAATCAAACAAGCAAAATAAAGAAGCATCAGGGCATCTTTCATAATATTTTACTGTTAGAAGGTCCAAGGCTTTGAGGATTTGTCTGAAATCATTAGCTGATTTTCTCATTACCTTCACGGTGTGGAAGGAAAGTTCCCTCTGTACCAGCTTTGACTGTCTACAACTTTATCACAAAGGACCCAGTAGACTTCCTGTACCCATAGTTGCATTGACTTTTACGTCCCTTCAATAGCTTAAGGTACTTTTCTGCCTTCAATAAGATCACTCCTTACCAATCAATAAAAAAACCCAGAGAATATGAATCTTTCAAAATCAATTATTATGTACAATAATCACACAAGTATGCTAGCGACAGCTGGAGTGTCAAAGCAAATCCCAGGACCAATGATCTCAAAGCCTCCAGAAACCATCAGAAAATGATGTAGTTTTATTCACTTATACTTTTGTGTGAGCCAGTGTCAAGGTTAGATGATGAGTGGGTGTATTAACTCCTCAGCATGTTCCCTCAACTTTCACAAAACAAACTCCACTTAAATGTGAGGATTTTCAGTTTGATCAAAAACCTTCTACTGCTGGCAGCCGATTGAAATGGCAGAGTTCAGACAAGGTGGAAAAGAACAAAATAGTGTACATGAGTGCTACCCTCTCACACTAGCTATTTATGTGGTGCAAAGAGGATTCATGAGGCCGCTTTACAGAAGTAAAAATTCCAAGGCTAGTTAGAAATGATCGCAACAATGCCAGCTGAAAGCAACCTGGAAAGTCCACATTCAGCAGGATGCCCCCTTGGGTGAAGGGCTGGGGTTTTCATCTTTTTCATAACATTTTTGGTCATGTTGGAAAGTTAGCTGGTGGATGCTCTAGGGATGGCACTGATTCCTAAATAATATATTGATGTAATGTGACTTAAGAAACCTTCAGTGTTCAAATTCCAAGGTATCAAAGAATTGCCATGCAACTGTTCAACCTTTTCAAATGCAGACACTTTTCTGAATCTGAGATATTTGCAAGCTATGGCTGTATTTTTTAAAGTCTTTCTTAGAGCTCATTCTGAGCTCTACACTCATATAAGTTTGCTTTCCTGCAAAGAAAGTACTAAGAAATTGACAGTAGGAAATTATGAGAGGTAAGGGTGACTGGCACAAAAGCAGGTGTTTTCACATTTGCCCTCAGTGCTTTTTCAAGCCTAGCCTCAGTTTCTGGTGTTCTTGCTTTCCCTTGGGTTGGTGCATAACACTGAAAAAACTTGCCCACAACTGTGATCTTCCTTGTTTTTGACCATCTCCTAAGTACAGCATAATTCAGGGGACAACCTCAGCAGCCCCATGCTCCAGGTGCCAGGGCAGCATAATTTCAAATGGATGTTGAAACTGCATTGCTGCTTCATCCATCTAACCATGCTCAGATCCAGGAGTGTAACAAGCATCTTACAAACAACTTCTTCCACTTACCAATCCTCTTCCCTCCACCCTCCAGCCCTGTTTTTTTTTTCCCCTTGTAATACAGATTTCTACTTTCATTTTTACAGAGTCACAAAAATACATGGATTACATTTAGGATTTCACACTGAACATACCACCTAGAAAGTATGTTGAAAAATCCTTTCTGGGGAAGATGTAAGAAGATTTACATAAACAGCAGCCACTTCTCAGTTATTCATGTTGTATTGTGCTGCCCAAAACTGCAGTGGAATAGATGCAAGGTCAGAAATGGAATAAGAGATTTTCAAAATTAAAAAAAAAAGAGTAGTACTTCTATATTGGTATTTCAAAGCATGACATTAGAGTTCAGGTTTATCAGCAGGAAACTGGATACACTGATATCAAACAGCAGCTCTTGCTTGTCAGTCAAGAGTTCAGCCAGATCTTGTTTAGAAGCGTGTGCTGTTCTTAAAAGTCCTTTGGTGATAAAGTGAGCTTGCATGGAGCCCCCATTCCTTGTGTCCTTGGTCTCCAGGGAGAGTGCTAAATGTGTGTGAAAGAAAACTTTCCAGAGTTAAAAACATCTGCCCTCTGATCATTTTTCTAGACAACCAAGCCAGAGAATCTAAAAATCAGATCAGTCTACAGAATAAATATGGATGTAATCAAAACATAAGAGAAAGGGAAACAATTTGAAGAAGTAAGTGATAAAAGGAAATAAAACTTTAGCATGAAGGCTACTTTCTTTTTAATCCATATATGGCTGGCTCTGCCATTTTCATTGTTCTTAGGTGTTACGTCCTGCATTATCAACCTCCTGTCTGCATCTTCCCCATTTTTGCTTCTTGTTTTATGTTTTCCAGGTACTTTTAAGTCTTCCAGTCTTTACAGACAGGAAAGACTGGAAAACTGCACTAGAGAAGCCAGAGATATAAGCCTTTAGTCAGCAGGAGGGAAGGTTTTTCTGAAACACTACAAATCCAAATAAAACAATGCTTTTGCTCAGAGTTGGCCATATGCAGTTGTCTTATTACCTCAGGGCCTTATTCAGGGCTCTGCACCCCGAAAAAAAAAAAACCCCAAAAAAACCAAAAACAAAACACCAACCAAAAAATCCCAAAACCAAAACCAAGACAAACAAAAGAGATGAGTGTAGCCACAGGGCTGTCATGATACAGACCTGTTTGTCTCCCTATAATGTTGTGACTCCTCTGTGAAAAGTGTCCCTATTCATTTCTTTAGTAGATTTCAGGACCAGAGAATTTCCTAATTAAAAGTTCCCAATTTCATACAAACACAATTATTAGGAGATAGATAGATAGATAGACAGACAAATATTGATTTGATGTATTTAATTTCTCCTTCAGAACTATAGAAAGAATAAACCTGAGTTAATGATGCAGGCAAGTAAACTCTGAACATGAAAAAACATTGAGGGGATTAAAATTTCAAAGTACAAGTGCCTGTCAAAACAATACTAAAGATCTTTTTTAGGAGGAAGAAAACAAAGATGCATGCAGAGCTTCATTTGGCTCAGTTTGGTTTTTAGCTCACAGTTTCACAGCTACAGTTTAGCTCACAGTTACACTCATGTTACCATGCAGAGTGACAGACCTATGGACTGGATAAATAAGATTTGCAGTTAAGTCCTCATTGGAGA
>WBNO01017580.1:0-103956 GCA_013400575.1 Peucedramus taeniatus | reverse complement strand
AAAAAAAAAAAAAAAAAGGGCCAAAATTCACCACCAGAAGGACTCTGCAAAGAATTTCATCCCTTTTTTAACCAGTTCTAATAAATGAGGTGACAGATGGCCCCAGATCCAATACAAGGTTGCACTGGCTCAGGGGGCTCTGCTTGTTCATGGGTAGCAGCTGAACTCCAGGATTGGGCTGCTCCCTGGGAGACACCATTTGTTTTAATGGGCAATGCTTCATACTTGTGTGTGTGTGCATTTGTGTCCTTTTTTTTTTTTTTTTTTNTGCCACATGCACACAATGGCTTGCAAATGATTCCTCACTAGGTTTCCTTTTAGTACCACTGGCAAAGATTTTGTCCTCCACCAGTTCTTAGGGGAAAAGGCTTGCACAGCTTTTCCATAATGACCTTCTTATCTGTGCAGCCAGCGGCAACTTTGGCAATGGGGGAGATTGGGTTTTATAATTAAACTAGTGCTCCCTCTGTTGGCTGGATGTCAGGGCCCAGAGACAAGGACTTGAATAGCCAGAAATTGCATTGATTGTGAGAAAAAGAAAAAAAAAAAAAAAAAGAAGCAGTATTCTGACTCTTTGCAAAATATGATTTCTCCTTTTTGAGTGTGCATGCCAAAACTCCTTCCCCTCCCTTTGCATTCACATCAGCCACAAATAACGTAGAGACTCTGAAGTTTACCTGGCAAAGAGAAATGATTCAGAGACAAAACTCAGCAACTAGCTGCAGTACTGTCTTTCAAGTAACTCCAAAACTGCCAAAGTTGTGGATGAATAATACATACAAATAAGGCTAAACAGGGAAAAAAATGCTCCTCATTCAAGTTGTTTAAGACCTGCACAACAAAGCTGCATACCACTTGGTGAAAAATTATCTACAGTCCACTTTTCTCATATTTAAGGGTTCTCCTGTCTCAGTGTTTTCCAGAAAAAGGATGAACTTTTCACCAAACAACTTAATAACACACCCAGAAACTGATGGGAGTGTTTTGGGTGCCTGTGTTTATCTCACTCATATTGATGGAAGGGGAGTCAAAAGAGTGTAATGAAGTTTTGCCCTCTGTGTTCTACTATGACACAGTGACAGAGAGCCTCATTATTACCTTGTTCTGTTTACAAGGATGGGATTAGTCTTTTGAAAAAGTGCAATCAACCAGCTTTCCACAGAATGCTGAATATCTTTACTAAATTACAAATCTTACATTTCAGAACTAATGCTGTTCTCCATTTTAAGAAAGCTGTATGTATCAGCTTTTTAATTAATTACTTACCTGGTGCTCTGTTGCAAGATAAATACGTTTGTGATTGTATTATTAGCAAACAATATTATCTTGTATGCAGCCCATTGGGTTGTCAAGCTCTGCCTGCATTAGATGAGTGCATCTCTGCTTCTTTGACACAGTGGAGTTTAGGATATTTCAAACTTCATAAAATGAACTGGAGGCAAGAAAAACTAAATAAAAATGCCAAGATGTGCTTCAGCTAATCTCAGGAATTCTGTTACTCTTACCTCTTTGTAGGACATTGCCACCTGCAGAGGTGTTTCTTGGCAGGGTTCTGGCACTGGCTCTTTTCCAGAGCCTCTGCCCTTCCAACAGGGTGTTGTAGCACCTCACTGGATCTTGCTGGACATGAGCTAAATTCCCAAGCAAATCCATTCTTAAAGCTTGTTCACCTAGCTAGCTCACTAAAAGGATGTTTTTCCTCTTTAGAGACTCTTAATTTTTTTCCTGTACTCCATTTTTTTCCTATTTCTCTCCTACCAAAGCTATTTATCATCTCCATTTCAATTTCAAATTGTTTTATACTTGCTCCCCTTGTAAAAAAACATTTTCTTTATTTGATGATGAAGCCATACTTGCTGCCAGTCCCTACCCTTCCCCACCACCTTGTTTGGTGTCAATCTTTCTCTCCATTTCCCATTTCTGTTAGCTCAAATCCTGCTGAAATAATTTCTCGCATTTCAGGTACCAGAGGGAAGATCAATACCAATTAGGAGACAGTGTTGTAATAGAGATGCATTAAAATTTTTCATTCTTATAGGCCAATTTTATTCCCACTGAAGGATAAAATAAGGCAACAGTTTAGAGACAATTCCCTTTTTCTGAAAAGGGCTATATATCAAGTAAGCTGAGAGCTTAGCAGGGCATGCTGCATTTGCCTACAGTGAAAGTATTATTTCTTCCCATCCAAACTCTCCCTCTTAGTTACTTTTGGGTATAGAATAGCACATCAAACAGACCTTGGTCATGACCTAAATGTAGGAAATAGCTTATACATGGCTTAAAATCCTGAAAACAATTGAGAAATTATTTTAATGAATGCCTATGAGGACTTTTTGTTATCTTTATTGGAAAAATCGTATAGCCATAGTACTATTTTCTTACTTCTCCACAAATGCAGAAGTCACATTCACTTCCTTGGGGTGCAAATCCTTGACACAGAATTTGGCTCATATTTTTGTCAGCATGGTCAGAGAAAAGAAGATACATGGTTGCTAAGATTTTATGCTTGGATAAGATTTCAGAAAAGAGACAACTCTGCATCAAAATGCTCAGTCAGCTCCTGAGGAAAGGAGCTTGACAGGAAAGATACTTGTCCCGTTTTTGTTAGGGAAGGCATCTGTGGAGATTCCATCCAAAAAGGACAGGGAGACTTGTTTGTCTTCCACCACCAGGAGGGGCCATAGCTGCAACCAAGAACTTGTCCTTGACTTGTACCACACCCCTGCCTTCCTTCATCAAAACCAAAAATGACTTAATTTTTTGTTCATGTCCTTGCCAAAACCTCAAACCCAATGAATTTACCTGCTCTCCCACCACAAACTCTCTTTAATGGAGAGCATAAAGCACAACATGCTATCCCTCTGCTATTAAGTGTGTCTCAAAGAGCAGAAAAGAGTGAGCACAGAATACGGATGGGCAATGCTGTTTACTGCAAATGAAAGTGGGGGGCTGGGCTGGGGGGGTTGAGATTTTCACAGCCTGGCATTAAAAGGTAACTGTTTGCATCTCTGCTGCTGTCAGGAAGAGCTATTCTCTAAAGCAAATGGATTCCTGACAGTGTTTATTCTGGCAGCTGGAGTTTAAAATAATGATCTCAGACGTTAGTTAAGCATTTAACAAACAGCGAATTAAGATTTGCATTCTCAGAGAAATTACTGGAACAGGCCTAATTTCTGATCTGCCAATCAGACAGAGGAAAAACATTAAAGGAATAAATTGCTTTCTCCCATCCTCCTGGCTGACTTCAGACAGGCAGAGCCACCATTCAGGAGAATGTGCTTCACCCATGAGTATCCTCCAAGGCACTGGAGTTTACTGGGCACTGTTTCCCCAGTACAGGCCATTTTTTTGTGTCATGCAGTACCAGTTGTAGGGGAAAGTCTGCTCATGCAGCCGTGTTTGCACTAGCTCAGCTGCCCTCTTTCCCTTACTCCTAAACTGGAGCTGACTCCTTCCTATGGAACTTTGCTTTGGTGCCTTTGCCATCATCACTGCCCACAGCTACACCAGACCAACAGAGCAGAGACTTAATCCCCTTTTTCCTAAAAATTTGCAGCCTCCCTTTTGAAAATCAGTACTTGTCCCTTGCTTTTGTTTTGATTGCTTCTTTCATTTAGTTTAAACAACCCTGGCAGCAATTTAGTCAACTCATTCTCTTTTGTCTCCTCTCAGAGCAACTCTTCCTTTTGTCTCCCCTTCCTCCTCTCGCAACACCCTACCACAGTAGCAGCATGTAGCTCAATCATCAAAACATGTCCATGTCACAGATCTGAAACTCTGTTCTCCAAACTACTGCTGATAAATTTCAACTGAAAATGTACAGTGGGCAAGGAAAGAGCCCGGACTGCAAGGTCAGAAGGCTTGAAAGACTCATCACACTTTTGTTCCAGTTATAAAACTAATACCCTGGGAGAGAAGGCTGGGGGGAGGATGAGGGCAAAAGATGATGAAGTCTGAGCTATAGAAAAGTGCAGCGTGACTGGTGCTAGACCAGTCCATCTGGTGGTTCAGCTTCTTTATGGCTTGCTGTGAGAGGATTGCACGGCTCTATTCACGCATGAAAAAAAGCAGAAGACAGAGAGTCACTGTTGTGATCTGAAATGTGGTGCTGTCTGACAGTCTGATTGCCATCCCAACCTAGCAGGGCTAAAGGCAGAGAGCAGTGAGAGAGGGGCAGCAAAATCTGAGTGGGGGTGAGAGATCGATGTGCTTTTCTTTGCTGACACACAAGATTGCCAATTGTCAGCGTCAGTTGGACAACTGTTCTTCCCCTGCAAATGACTATTAACAGTTGGTGAGAATGCTCAAATAAAAAGAATATAAATGTTTATTCATGCTTCAGCTGTGCTTGGCAACTCCATGTCTTTTGATTTCTTGTCAGGATTCCTTTGCACAGGCTCCCTTTTGCCCCTTGCAGAGACAGGGGCAGGGGGTGTGATTGCCGTGCTCTCAGGATCACTGGCCACCTTTCACTGCTTAACTCAAGACCTCACCACTGTACAAGACTTGCAGGCTCTCTGACTTGCCATACAATTCTTCATAAATGTACAATAATCAAGATATCCTACATGACTTCCAGAGGTTTCTAACCACATTGCTCTGACACATAAAGATTGCACAAGGAATATATATATGTAAACTAACCCAGCTTCTACCTTCTGTTGTCTGGTTCAGTTTCCTTATCAATTTAAAGCATTAGACTCTTTTAAATCATTCAGGAGGCATCTTCTGCCCTTGGAGCTCCTTCTGTGTCCTTCTCTTTTTGGGCTGTGAAACAAACCTGTCCTTCATAGAATCATGGAATCACAGAATGGTTTGGGTTGGAAGGGATTTTAAAGATCATCTGGTCATCAACCTTCCTGCAATGGGCAGGAACATCTTCCTTTAGAGCAGATTGCAGCAAGGCCCATCCAGCCTGGCCTTGAACGCTTCCAGGGATGGGGCACCCACAACTTTTGTGGGAAACTGTTCTAGCCTCACACCACATTCATGGCTTCACATTGTGCTCCTTTGCTCCTAGGAAGACTCATTCAAATTCCTCACCATGTTTTGAGGCTGTAAGCATACTGGCTTTTTTAACCTGGCCGCCATTTTATCAAGAATGCTTCATTTCAAAAGTAAATTACCAAAGTGTAACATTTGTCTACAGTCAGCCCCCTTCTTTGCCTCTGAAATTTTCCCAGACTGAACATGAAAACACACTGGAGAAGGTAAACAAGGTTCTGTCTCAAAGTGTGTGTTTCATGATGGCTATATATAAGGCTATATATATAGTTATACTATTGAGTCTGCAAGAACTTCTGACTAGGAAATAAAACAGCAGGTATTACTAGAGCAATAACAGAGTAAGTGATTATGGAGGATTTTGGTAAAAAATTAAATAGGAAAAAAATAAACCCAGAAAACCAAATAATATTAATTATGTTTCATCATTTTTCAATATATTAATTTCAAAAGATTTATTAAAAATATTCCAACTACTCATTCTTAGTGATTTCTGTTGTTTATCAGGATTTGTTTTAATTTCTTTTCAATCACAGGATAGTCCTTAATTCTTGGAAGAAACACCTTAATTTCTTGGGAAGAATTTTGTTCTTGCTGTTAAAAATGTCTGTCACTGATGCTCCTGTTCAGTGAGTAATAAGATTAAAATAATTGTGGTAGGGCTGAAGATATGGTCTTGTTTGCGTATCTCAGTTTCTTTTTAAATGGTTATGCTGTTATCCAAGAGCACTGATGTAATGAGTAGAAATAACCATCACTTCAGAGACAATAATTTTGGACTTTATATATCACTTTTAAGTGCTGTTCATTCATCAGTGGTCTCCAGGAGTCTGTGTTTTCAAACTATAGAGGGATGGTTAAGATAACAAGGGAAGTAACAAAAAGTAATGGGTACAATACATTACAGAAACTGAAAGAAATTGAGAGCAAGAGAAGAAGAGAGGGAAATGCAGGTAGAATCCTTGCCCAGTTTTGCACTGATTGTGTGAGAGACCAAGGGGCCCTTTGGATGCTGCTTTCAAGGGGATGAAACAATCAGTAACTGCCTTGTAGCTATCTGAAGGTTTGACCAGGACAGCACAAAGGGTGTCATCTTGCATCATGTAAGGAAGGATTTGTGTGTGACAAGGCCACTGAGAAGAGGAACAGAGGAGAAAAAACACATCTAAATCTCTTACAGACTATACAAGCTCTATGGTGATAGGCAGGGATGGATCAGGACATTCAAATCTCCTGTAAATCAGAAATTAGGGAATCACAGACATGAGCCTGTTTCCATTATAGTTCTGTATACACAGAGGTTTTGCAAGCTCAGTGGCAAGGTGCAAATCAAGAGAAAGAAAGGGGCTTCTGATGTGAATCTTGTCTCCCCATTCTTCTCCTTTACGCAGTTTGAACAGCTTTCTCAGGGGGCAGTTGCAATCAACAGAAGAATGGTGCACTCTCTTCCATTCCTTACTTCTAAAATAGCACATTACATGATGGGGGATTAAAACTCTGAAACTTTCAGAGTGTAAATATTCTCCAAAACCTAAAATCCAAGAAAGGACTGAAACATATTTTTGTTTCCTATTTTTGTGGCAGTTTTCAAAATATGATATAAATAATTTTAACTTCATAATCTCATTATAAGTATGACTGCATGAAGAAATAATAACTTTTACATTTTCAGAAGCTGCTGAAATATTTTATTGCTGTATCAAGATTCATAGTGTCTATTACATGGGGAGTAAGGGGAAAATGTTTTTCTTCTTCTTCTGTGTTCTACAGAGAGCCCAAACCATTTGCAACAGTACTTTTTCAGGTAGCTCAGCTTATTTTCTCTGTCCACATTGGGGATTGAGTTCATCCTGGAGAAGGTAGGGACAATTGCCAGGGACCAAATGTTGTTGGTTTCACATCTATGACTTCTCAGAACCACATGAGAGAGAGAAATATGAAATGCTATATCTAAAATTGCGAAAGTGTGAATCGGGGAGTTCGTTTTTAAAAAACAGACATTGAAAAGAAAGCAAGGGGTAAAGTTGGCAGGGTAGGAACAGAGGAGCAATGGGTATAGGGACAGGATGTAGAAGAGTAAAAGTTGCAGATAAGTCAGTCAATCTCCACCCAAGTTTTCCTCCTTCCTTGACATTTTTTTGTTCATTATCTGAACTAAAACCCCAAAGCCCAGATGTGTACATCCTTGGGATTTCTTTGCTCCACAGACACTGCTGTAACTCCTGTCTCTGGAGACATGTTTGAACCCATATTAAATGAGTTAGCTTGGGTAATGCTATTTAACTGGGACAGCACAAGCATCAGAGACAACACAATGACACAGAGAACCAAGCATTTGCACAGATTCTCATGCAGGATTTGAAGCTCATGCAAAGCCCATGCAAAGCCTGTGTTGCCGTGAATGTCCTTCCAGTGGCTTCAGGCTGCTTCTCATGAGCTTCAGTGGGGACAGCAGGAAGTCCACCCTCGGGCCCGGCCTTGACACCAGGGCAGAGCAGCATTTGCCTGTCTCTTCTGAGTACAGTTGCACAGGTCTGCAATGCAAACTGTAATGATCTAGACCTCTTGTCCTCAACAGCCATGGCTGATGAGTTAAGATATTTTATCCCTTGCCAACATGAACAGACTGCAGCTGTGTCTGGGTTAGACTCTCCTGCAGTTTTCAAATAAAGCCACAGGATTCTTAAGGGATGGGCATGGAGGAGGAAAAGACTTGTCCTAATGAAATAAATGAAAGAAAACCTATTAATTCGATGAAAACTGTTATGATGGAAAGTCCCACATGATAGACTGCTTCCCTACTGTGTTCATATCTACATAAAATGGCAGAAACATCCACAGATCTATTTGGTATTGTATGATGCCATATTAACTACAATTGTATATATATATAGAGAGAGAGAGAGAGAGAAAGGAAAGAAAGAAAGAAAGAGAGAGAAAGAAAGAAAGAGAGAGAGAAAGAAAGAAAGAAAGAGAAAAGAAAGAAAGAAAGACATGACTATATACATACGTGCCTGTTTCTTTTTCCTTAAAGGGATTAGAAGCAAGTAGTGGACTGATGAACCAGGATACCTGTATGATATTTACAGGAAGGGAAAATACTGCACAGAATGTTCCAGAATTCTGACCTTTTCTTATGTAATATATCCTGTATCTTATGGGATACCTGGGAAAGAACTGTGTCAGGAAAGCCTTCTGTCATCTTTGTTTGGCTGCCATACCTTCATATGCTAATCCCCAACAAGAGCTGCAGTTCATGTGTTTGCCTGCCCTGGGAGGGACCACAGATTGTTATTCTACCTGGAGGTGAACATGACTGTCTCAGACTGGTCGAGTAAAACAGCCCAGTAATTCCACCACCCATATGATCTACAAAGGATCCAGTGAACACATCTCATCTTCCTTTATAAAATTCTTCCCTTACACATTCCTTCCCACCAAGTTCAAAGGCCAATTCCTGCTTAATGGAAGAAACTTCCAAAATCAGGAGTGATCCATCTAAGGAACACATCCACTAAGTTTCCCATTCACCACTAAAACTGCATCATGGAAAAAGCTATAGTTTTAAAGCAATATAAATTGAGGACATAAGACTGTCTGCTCAACCATTAGCTATAGGACCTGCTTCTGAAAGAAATCAGACTCAGCTGTATTGCATTTAAATTTAACCTTTTTAATACCATTTTTTGTCAGGGACAGTGCTGGTAAATGGGGCACTCGAGGCTCATGTACAGGGAGGAGGACAAATGAGAGAGAAAGCAAAATAAGGAGAGGTTCACATAAGTGGGTTTTTTTTTTCCCTTGCATCAGGAAAAACAGGGTTTTGTTATCATGGGAAAAGCTACCCACCTCACAGTATGTGTCTTAAGGCAGGATTTGTTCCTTTTCATTTCTGCACGTCCCGTGCATTTCTTCACTCCTATTAAAGTTCAGCTTTCTGTTTCATATTCCTTATTTTGGCACTTCAGAGCCAGTTTGCAACATATGGTCTATTAGGTGTAGACCTGCAACTGCTTACATAACTCAAGGCTTGCTGTAGTACAAAGACCTTGGTATACAACAGATGTACGAATGAACACACGGTCGAACGTGCTGTGGATACAAAAGGATAATGATACTGCTCAGAATCAGATTTATTCTGCTTCTCCTGTGGAGTACACCTGTCTTCTGCTGGCTATACATGTGGCTCCAGCCAGCAAGGCTTCATCATCCAAAACTAAGCTTAGATCTTCTTTCCCTCATTACTGCACTGTGATTTCCCCTCCTACACCTCATTTGCACAGGGCAACTACATGTTCATCTAAGCATTTCATTAGCGTATTCGAGACAAACCCCCAGTAGGCTTGAAAGTGATACACACAGATGCAAACAAATAAACCTAGATGAGGAAACCTAAGTGTACCTGTGGGTTCACCACAGGTTTTAAACAAATTCCCAGAAAGGAGATTAAAAGTTGTGACACCCTTAGCTGTAAGAAAATGAGTCATGTTTGTTAACTCCTTCTGGCCGTTCACAATCCCCTTTAAAGAGTGCTGTGTTGCTTATACCATGAAGGGAGCTTCCTCAAATGAGCCTCAACTGTGATCTTCTGCCAGATGGAGGTTATTCCAGAGGTCAGATATTAAGTCCTGGCTACTGCTTCTTCATCCCGTGTGGATAGTGCAAAGGTGATGGAGATACTAACATCCAGTTGGCAATTAATTGAGGAGTCTTCATGTGGAGTAATTCTGGTATAAGTAAGTTTATGCCATCTGCTTTTCCCTCTGACACAGGTGTTTGGGAATGTTCAAGGTAGTCTGAGCTTGGTATGTTGGGCTCTAGCAGTTTGGAAGGGGATCTTTAGGGGACTGAATCTTACAAAAAGACAGACCAGTAGAGAAATGAAAATATGCCATGAAACACAATGTCCAGGCTTGCCTAGTTGCAAAGCTCTCTTGAATATTTATTAGAATAAAAATTACTTGTTTCACAGACTGGGGAATCAAGGGACCTTTCACCTCTTCATCCAGCTCTACAGCTTTAGGTTCTTTACCATGTCCCCCAAAGCCCTCCCACCCCAAATACCCACCCCCAACAACATGTGGGCCCACTTCTGCCCACGCCATCACTGGGGTCTCACTGAGGTCACACCTTCTGTGTTTGGGGCACTTTGACGTCTCTGAGACTGCAATTGCTGTTTCAAAACTGGTTCACAAGTTCTCAGGGAGCAGGAGCTGCCGGATTATGAAAACACAGGAGCATGATTTCCTTGGGACTTCCTACCTGCACGAAATCAGGAACTTTTTTCCTTGTCTGCAGTTACCTTGCAGATAGTGTGGCAGGAAGCAGCCTCTGAGGCAGTAGTGGGTCTTTTACTAGCAAATCTTTCCTATTTAGCATCCTCAATGGCTTTGCCACCAACAGTTTAATCACCTTAGAAAGCCATGGTTCCCTCTGACAGTAAAGGATACTACCTAGAATTGCCTCATCTGCTTCTTCCTGTGGCTATATTGTCAGACATTATCAGCAAATATTTGCTTGTTATAAACTGTCATTGGGGGAAAAACATGCCAGTCTTCCTGCCTCCCAGGTAACGAATGCTTTGTTGTTTTTATTCAGTGAAGACCATCTTGCTCGAATTGTTCTTTCTGTGTATATTGCTCATCCAGACAGGCTGACAAGTGACAAGGTGCACCCACAAGCACAAGTAATTCTGAGTATATAAAGGAGCAAAACCTTTGTGTTTCAAATGGCATGAGTTTGTTTTCTCGTTGTCCCCATCTGCTTATTCCTAACCTCCATCTCATGGCTTGTACAGAGGGTAGGGGGAGGATGAGCATTTCTGACAATGAAAAACTTTATTGTTCCTAAAAGGAAATAAATTCTGCTGTATTTGTTAGAAAACAAGGGATTTTGGACCAGAAAAATTCCATGCATTTCAATTGCACTATCCCAAGTTCAGTATAAAATGGTAAAAAGGTTCTACCTAATGTTTTAAGTGCAAATTCACTTTGAAAATATTAAGAAAGCTTCAATAGTTTTGAGAAAACATCAGATTTGAAAACACCCACGTTTCTCATTTTCTATTTCCTTACTCTTTTGTATTGCACTATAGAAAAGCTGAAGCCTTTATTTTATTTGATTTAGGGTAAAGAGAAAGGTAGGAGTTCCAACTGAAATGCAGACAGTACCTGTCAACTTTCATGCCTCTCTCCTGAAAAGCACAGAGGGATCACAGTCTGAGGCTGCCATGTAAAGTTGTAATGAAATGTTAAACATGCATTACTAGAAAACAAGATTTTCAGTACAGTAATGTGTCTAATGAGAGGTTTAAGCATAATTGTGAACTAGAGTAATAATAAATCACGCAAGAAGCACCAATTCTTAATTAACAGCCCATTATTTTGGGTAAAGTGCAGCTGCTTTATATCTTAGGTGTATATAATTAAGTGTATCATAAACTATGGTTATATTTTTCTAATAGTTGAGCGCTGTAAAGGCTAAGTGTTAGACTAGGTGCTATTTTACTTCTCCTGTTCCAATTTAGTTTGGTTTTTTTTAAAGCTGCATATGAAGCAGGTTCACTCTTAAACAACAGATACTTATTTAATGTTCATATATATGAGACATAAAGAAGGGAGAATTTGAGGTCTTTCTAAGAACCAGTATTACCACAAATCATGCAGAAAAGTGTCTGAGTTCTGTTATACACTCTTCTTCTAAATGCTGGCTGTGCTTTGGAAAAGCATTTTCAGCTGCATTCCAACCTCAAAGTCATTTGCTGAAAGACAAATTGTTTTGTTTTAGTCCTTAACAACCAGGAACTAAAAATTTATTTGAAAGTGTTTTGTGCTGGCTTAAATACTGATGGTGTTTTCTCAAAAACATGAAAATGCATGTTGTGCCTTTCTCCCTTATAGGCTTGGCTTTCTTATGCTGTAATTCACTGCAACATATAAGCCTTTATTCCTTTTCCTGTACAGGGAGTCGTGTAACTCAGAGTGTTTTCCTGTTGTGACTGAGAAGATGAGGAATTATAAAAGACTAACACTACAATTTAACGCTTCAGAGAAACAGTGTATATCATTACTCCTCTGTAGCCAAGCACACTAATTAATATTTATTGCACTTGTCAAACCAGTAGCCATGGTCAATCCATTGCTGCAGCAGTTCAATGGGAGGCTGGGCACCATATTTCTCCTTGGCAGGCATGTTTAGGTCATCAACAAAGACAAAAGCCCTTTTCCCTGGTGGAGCACTGTAAACCCTCTTCTTTCTCCTGCAAAATTAAACCATTAATTTTATTCATGTTAATTTTCATCTTACTTTGAAAAAGCAGAAAAAGAGAGAGAGATTGGAAAAAGAAAAGAAAAGAAGAAAAGAAAGAAGGAAAATCACTTTCTGGGGAGCCTGCCTGACATTATTATTAGAACCAGTTCTTTTGGAATCCATGACCTTTTATTTTTATCCGATGTGCCGTAAAGGTCACAGAAACATGGGGAGGACATAGTTATAAATCCACATGGAGTTTAATCAAAGGTGGCATGTTGTTCTGAAGTAAACAAGCTAATAAAACTATTCCAGTTTAAACAAAGAAAAAAAAAAAGGAAAGAAAAACCCTTTGTTAAAGACTGTCAACAGAACTCTGATGAACTTGAATGTATCAATGGAATTAATTAGGCAAGAAGGATTATAATAAGTGAATTTCAGTGTTGCATCTACAGTAGCCTCTTTGGCACCCTGAGTAAAATGCTTTTATTTAGAGTCCTGCACCTCATTCCAAAGCATGTTGTGGTGCACAGTGTGCTACTGGGGAGATGTATTCACTTCAGCTAATTACAAGACAGAGAGAACTTGAACTAAAGGCAACTACAGAGCAGACCGCTTCAGTTCTACCAGCCTGTGTCCTGATTGCATCACAAAAGCTTGGGACACTGTGAAGTAAAAACATAAATGGAAAAGAACTATAACACCCTGCATTTCTACATGTAGTATGACAACTAATTTTAATTATAGGCCTTGAAAAAATTCCCCCCTTTTTCTTTCCCCTCTCAAAAATATCAGGTTGGGGTGTCAGAAAAATGATAGTGCTCTAGTGTGAGTACTTTGTAAGCTGGGGAGTCAAAAGTAAGGTATTGCTTCTACTTCTTCTCAAGCTTAACTGGTTGTGCTGGGTCCCTGGGAAATGTCTAACGTACAGGAGGGTCTGGGAATAGGACGGGAAGCAATGTTGAAACACCAGCTACCAAGGGTGAAAGTGTGAAACAACCTGAACTTGCTGGCAAGAAGACGAGTAAAGAATTTGCTTCTCTTAAAGCATATGTAGATCACCTTGGCAAAGCCCAGTCCTGCATGGGTCCTTGTGAACACTGAATCAGATGCCAAGACTTATAGAATACGTTACAAAATGGTCAATGAATGGGTGTTTTAATGCTATAGATGCATATTAACAGCCTCATGCTTCTCCCTGCAGAAGAGTCTGGGCTGGGTTTTTCAGTACAGTACTCAGAGAAATAGATAAACACTTTGAATATCTCACTGGCTGTCTAAATAACTCTTTGAAATAAGAACTGGCTGTCAAACCTACTAAGGTACATTTGAAAATCACTTTAGCAGTTACATGACTCAACAGGTGTCTAAATACCTTAGGAAATACAATCCTTTATGGTTAGATATAAAAGGACAGATGTATACATATTTTGTCTCTTATACTAAGGCTTGTTACTCAGATGGGTCTGGATCCACTGGGAAGATTTAGGTCATGCCACACACAGCTTTTAGGCACTTTGCCTTCTTAAGGAAACCACAGCTCAAAGCTGGGTGCTTGAGGCTTCTCCGTATAGTGAGAAAACAGGTTCCAAGCCACCACCTGCCAATGCTTCAATACAAAGACCTTATACACCAGAAGACTTCAGGTATCAGAGCAAGGCAAAATCAGCTTAAGGAGAGTTAGGCACCCATAATTACATTCTTGTAATAGGTGGCTGCTTAACCCAAGAAACAGGAGATGTGCCAACCCCAGGAAAATGTCCTGGTTAGGGCAGCTCTCCTGAGAAATGGCATAAGTCTCTGCCCAAGTGGATGGGTGGCCTGAACCTGGGTGCCCAGCTCTCAGCAGGGAAGCACGGGCAGCCAGGGAGCCAGAGTCAGAGCAGGGAAGGCAGGATGCAAACCCTGGGGTGGGGGGGGATTGAAATGAGTGCTAAGTGCCAGCGTGTGTTTTGTGAGTCTAACCTATATTTCTTGGCTCTTTAATTCCTCCACAGGGTTTATTACACAAGGCTGGTGAAATGTATCAAGAAGTACACTGTGGTCTGACTGTGGAAAGAAGCCATTTCCCCCGTGCAAATAATTATAGAACTAATTCTAGGGTCTTTTGTGAGCTGTCTTGCCTCTCCCTTAAACGCTCTTGGATGGTTGTAGAGCCATAAAATGGGTTCAAAATAATACTGGAAATTAATACAGTTTGATTTAGATGACCATTTATTTTATAGCCCTAGTTAAAATGTCAGGGAGATTTAACAGAAGATAAACTTTGTATTTGCTAGAATAATTCCAGCAGCTCAAAGCCATGTTTTGAGGGCCTAGTGTTTACAGTATTTTCCATTTTCATTGACAAATGGACTGTAAGTTAGCCATCAGTTAATTATTGACAGATAGAGGTGATATATCAGGTAATATATGGTATCAGAGAATCACAGGAATTAGCAGAAAAGACTAAAAAGCCTAGAATCACAGAAATGATGCAGAAAAGAATTCTTATGCCATTCATGTCTCTACAAATATGGAGCCGTTTTGCATTTTATATTTCTATACAGTTCATTTTACATGACCTAAGAAATTCTGCTTTCATTGTTTCTCCTGGAGTCTATTCATTAAGAGGAGATTTTTTCTAATATGCAGCTTAAACGTTCATTACTTTATTATACTTCACAATGAACTGAACTCAGTGCTTTCAGCATATAGTCATAATTTTTACCTATCAGCTGGAAGTGTACTCTGCTCTATGAAAACGTCAGAATTATCATACAGCTACTGCCTGATAAAACATTACTCAAATCCTGTAATGTTTTCAAATCTTGAGCTATTAATAATTTAACATAATTAATTCAAAACACTTCACTCAATGTGAACCAGAGAGAGACGATGGGGAAATGATGCATATTCCATCTTTCAAGGGTGGAATTAAATATGGGAAACAAGGAAAAGATAAAGAGCTGCCAACACTTACTTGGAGTGTAATTCGCCTGTTTTGAACTTGCTATAAATTTCACGTTTCTAAGACTTTCAACTAACTTCACAGGCATAAATGAAAAAGCCCTTTCCCCTATCACAAGCAAACAATTTAACATGGTTAGAGCTGTTTGTCAGGCATAAGAAGAAAAGAAACAAATTAACAAATGGGTGAGATTTCTCTACAAAGGAGAGTAACAATTAAGCAAACGAAGAATCTTGTAGAAAATCCTTTAAAATGCAATACACGGATCCTTCCTCTTTCTGTTAAAGCTTATCAACAAAGAGTATTGTATTGCTAACACTTTTGCTTGATTAAACCTTCTTTAAAAGCACTTTGTTGTTGCTCTTTTCATGATAGGGTTGTTTTTTGTTTTTTTAAATTTTATTTATTTAAATCAAGGCTGGACCCAACCTTTGTTTTCCTGGCTGGAAATTCTTGCTGTTAGAAAGAACTGCAGGTGCTAAATTATGGCACAATACATCGCAGCTGCAGAAGTGCACCTGGAAAAAATTAGACTAGTAATGAAAATTTCACCTGAGAAGTGCCAAATTGGAAGTCTCAGAGATTGAATGCTTCCATTAAGCCACCACTCAGGAACAAACCAAGTAATAAATATTGAAACTTCCTTCTTTACTTTGACCATGAAGACTTTTTTCAGATGTGTTTTCCTCTCTATTTGGGGAAAGAAGGGAAGAACTCAGAGAGAGAGTGTTCATCTCTCATCTCCATTAAATCCCTAGCCAACCTCTACTGCCAATAGAGGTACCAATTAGTACTAATTGTAGTAGACACTAATAGTGTAGACACCTGTCACTATCTATTGAGCTGGGACTGTCAGTAAATTCACAAAGGCCACCAAAAAAACATCTGGAATAATAATGATCATAATTTTGGTACTGGCCTAGTCTGAAATTAAACTGATTCTGAGGTAAAAAGCTTAGCAATGCTTTTTTGAAGGTGCCGTAATCTAATAAAAGTAATGCACATATATATATATAGGTTTTTATTACAGAGACACACAAAAACTGATACAGAACTTGTTACCATAGCAACAGTGCTTTCTGCACTGCAAGGACCAATGATCCTCACTATTTTGGAGCATTACAATGGATTCATGGTTTATAAAAAGCCTCCCCCCCTCTGGACAATGGCAGGACCTGTGTGGGTAGAATGATGAACCCCGTCTGCCCTGATCCCCTCCACAGCTGACACATACATCACTCATGCCCACACAGGGCAATGTCCAGGTTCTCCTATTTCATGTGTAATAATGTGGTAATTTTGTATGTAATATGTGACAAGGCGATGAAAGGCGGCCACCTTTCATTTTGACAAAAAGCATGCGGAGTCTGTCAGCTTCAGCACAACAAGGGCAGCTCAAGGGCCGGGCCTGAGCGTGGTTTCCAGGCCACCTACTGACTACGTGGTGTAAGTCATTCCAGTGAAAGCTCCCTTCCCTCAAAGTGGTTGGGGAAGGACAAAAACTCCCATGATGTGAATCACACTAAACCAGCCAGACACAGGACATGTGCTGCCTGGCCTGGGGATGGGAACCAGCACCTGTTGGTCTTGGGGGAATTTCTAATTCCCACAGTTATTCTGGAAGCACTCCAGGCACACACTGCAAACACTACAAGTGATAACAAGCTCATAAAACACTGAATGTTAGAGATTACATGTAAGCACGATAGAGAAAAATTAAATCCATTAAAAATCCCTTCCAAGCCATGATTAGCAATTATTATTTTTTAATTCATTGTAATACACACTGTGCATAAGAGAAAAGCTAACAAACATAAATAAGAGGGATGTTAACAAACTCATTAATTTTCATTTTTACTTAGGCCTCTTGCCTGAAATAAATGGAAGTGGTAACTCATGCAGATGAGTAAGATATGTTCTAAAATATTCTGGATGAGGGAGCCCTGCAGGATGCCATGTATGAGTGGCTTCTCTCTGGCAACGGAGAGGAACGCCTGCAGTATTCAGAGCAGGTCATTTTTCCTCCATGTGGAACAGCTGGACAGCCATGGATTTCCAAGCAGTTTCTTTGCATCAAAGGAAAAAGGGGGATTGGGAGTTCAGAGGATTCCTGCAAGCTGTGTTCTGCTTGAAGCTGAGCATCAAAGAAATCCACAGGAATATATATGGAGAAGTCTTTGGGAAAGCCTTTTCCCCAAGACAGACATGTTTCATTTTTTAGTTCGCAGAGAACCTTTTTGAATTTCTGCAGGCTGGGAAATCCACCAGGAAGCTTCTGTTTATAGTCTAATCTCTCATAAGGTTGCATCTCAGGGCCAGCAACACATATCAGCTCCAGCAGTGCCTGGTGGGCCCAGCCATGCTCATAAGGATGGTCACTTTTCTTCATCTCTGTCTTGGAGGAAACACAGGAAAGGTTTTCATTAATCACTAACTCTCCAGAGAGGCCTTGTATCTGGAGTTCCTTTGCTCACCAGAGAGCTGTGCAGACAAGCCTGAAAAGGTGCTGGTTTGCTCCTTTCAGTACAGCATTTCACATTCCCCAAGCAGGCATGAAGTGATAGCTTTACACAGTGCAACCCACCTGCAAGCTCTGAGAGAAAATATTGCTGCATGCAGCTAAGTTTCCACCCAGGAGCCTGAGAGTACACCCTGAAAAGACCCGTCTGTGAGAGAAGCTTCTTGGCAAAGACATCCCTCTTCTTTTTAAGAATTACTTAAAATGGTCACCAAGGGATGGTAAAAGACCTCAGCACAGAACTTCAAAACAGAAGCTGCAATCAAACTATGGAAATCATTCCACCCATATTTGCTTCAGCAGGTGGATAAATACAATCTGCTCTAGGAGAGAGACAGAACAAGAAAAGCTCCACAGAAGGAGGTGAAGTTGTTTTTCCAGCCCCTGAAGAGCATTCTCCCTCATCTCGTGTTCCAGGCTATTTTGACTGACACAGAAGAGGGTACACTGCAACCCTTGCCTTTCCCTCACTGCCCTTCAGCAGTGGATTAGGACAAGTTAAGAACCAAGCAGACACAGGTGAAAAAGTACAGGGTGTCTTTCCTCACTTGTTGAAAGAGGGGAAAGCCAATCTTTGTCACAAGGGGTGAAAGAAATCTAATTTCTGAGAGCACATTGTGCACTGTCTGTTAGACTCCTTATTTATTTGACTGTTTAATTCAGTACATGACTTCAGTCATGTACTCAGATGCCTGGTGTTTATTTTCAGCCAGTTGACAAACTGCCTGAAAGTTTGAGTCTTTTGATCAAATACTTAATGAAATAATCATTGGCTGAATCATGCTGACAGATACAGGTTGGGTTCTCCTTTAGCTGTTTTTTTTTTTTTTTGTAGACTATAAATTTGCCTTGTGCTGAATGTAGCTTAAATGTCTCTTTGATCAGGCAGTTTGGCACTGTTTGCTATGCTGAAGGTACCTTTTGCGTCTCTGCCTGAACAGCCTCCTGCTGCCTCCACTCTGCCTGAAAACCATGGCCAGCTCACTCCTCTCTTCTCTGGGGCCACCACCTCCCTCCTCCCTGTTCTCAACTGATGACTGTCCAGATGGACTTGCATTCATTTGACTTTCTTCATCTTACTCCAGTACTGTGCCCCCTAGTGAGCCCTGCACCCTGTCCAGCGTCACCCGTGGTCCTCACCCATGAATATGTGCACTGGAGATATTTTGTGGGGGGTTACCTAGTGCCATGACCACCCACAGCCTTTTTTTACTAGTTAGGCTGCATTTTTCAAATTGTTTCCACCATCTAACTTTCATTGCACCCACTTCAAAATGAGAGCCACCTACACCCTTGGGCCAAGTTGGGTGCTGTGTTATTCCATCATTGAAATTTACAGCACTGGATTGTGTTGATTACTAAAGAAAATACAATATCCTTGGTGCTGAGGCTTCTAGCTTAGTAGCAGATGTGTAGCAATTACAACGTTAATAAAATACAGTGACCTTTATTACAGAAATAGTTTCTCTGTTCTTTGCTCTTACAAGTCTCTGTGATCAGCTGGAAACTTTAAAATTAAGCTTACAGCACCCATAATACAGTTTGATTTTATTCCCAGGAATGCTTGTAGATGCATACATTCAAGGTTTGCTCACTCTGAGTAAATGTTTCTGCGATATTCACTATCTGCTTCAGCTGAGGAGGTTAAAGTAACTCTGGGAAATGATCCTGGTCTTTAAGAAATAATCCTGAGTGATCTTGGCCAAGCATAATCAGAGAAGAAACCTCATGTAGGCCATAAAACTATCTAGACTGGATTGTTGGGGTTTCCCATTAAAAAAAAAGGCTTTTTCCTTAATATCATTTTGGAAGACCACTTTTCAGGTCCTTCAGCAGCTTCTGGCTCAGAAACAGATATGAAAAGAACATGAAAAGCACTTTAAAATATTTAACAATTTTTTCTAAATGTATATTACATTTTTCAGAATCTGTATGATCTCACTCATTTTGTAGTTAATCCACTGCAATCCATCAACTAAACACATGGACTTTTAAAATAATTTTTATGAACTGGAAAATCAAAATGCTAGTAATCAAAATCTGACCATCCCTATGTTGCACTTTACACTATAGCACTTTGCTAGAATCGGCTCTACTCTTGCATATGCACTTTGATAAATTGAAACAAATGCCCTTCTGAGACTTTTTCTCTTTTGAGAAAAAATTCCTATTTTAGTGCAGGCTAAAACAGTGCAGCTTCCTCAGAGAGTTTATGATGACCTTGTCAAGATTTGGACAGATCATTTTTTGGATGTCTAGTTATTCCAGATCTTTTGTTTAGGCTACTTTAACATTTTGGGTTTTTTTTTTTTTTGACAGACTTTGAGAACACAGCTTATAGAAGAATACAAATATGAAACAAAAATACATGGAGCAAGTGGTTTTATCTTGACTACTCAGAGATTAAAATCATCATGACTTGTGAGCCCCACAGCAAACACCCTTATGGCATTTTCTAGTCCTTTGTATTGTTGGTAGGATATATCTCTCCACTCACTAGAGCCTGCCAGTTGTCATAATAGCATTTATCAAACTCCAGTGTGCATAAAAATGCATTCTTTGTGTACTTGAACTATTTATGTCACAGCTGAGTCAAATTCTTAGTTTTGTTTGCTCAGGGAAGCTACAATTATTACAGTAAGTTTTAGCAGCAAAAAACATAATCTCCAATATTCCTAAAGATTCATGCTTGCACTGAGCATTTTCAGTACTTTCACTTAAAAAAAAAAATTATTTATTTTTGTGTTGATTGAGGTGTGATACTGCCGACAGATCTCATTTCTACTGCTTACAAATATAAAGTTAGAGGTTTTGTCTAGGCTGTCTGGCAAGCAAGGCTCTCCGTATTGAAAGGCGCAGCATACGCGATGAGCTCCCTTTTATCATGCCAATTAACGTTTGACTTGTTTGTCTGCCATGTGATGAATTAAAAATGCATGATTTAGATGCTGGTGAGCTAGCCATTTTCTAGATATAATCCCCTGGATGCTGCCATTCTTCCAGTTGATCTTTTTGCCCTACGTGGGTTGGCAAGTACCATGTATAGCCCACTGCTCAGATCTTTCCCTAACAGATGGCTCTCTTTACTAGTTGGGACTCAATCTGGTGATTCCCTTTAATATGCTTTAGACTGAAGAATACCCAGGGACAGGGAGCTGATTCACTCTCCTAAAGCAAAAAACATCTAAGAAGATAAAGTTAAGCAGACATGCTTTCTGGACTATGCGCTGTTCTATATATGCCATAAATCAGAATTTTTGTCAACATCAATTAAAATGTAGTTTCCCCAGAAATAAACATTACATAGAAAAATAAATCAGCTTTCATTTATTCTGTCATAAATGGAAGAAGAGCATTTCATGTTATTTTGTGGATGATCTCAGTGGAGCAAACTGAGCACAATTACATATTTGATTTTAATTAAAACTCAGGATACCCTTCGAATTTTGTTAGGAAGATGTCCTGGGTATGATTAGCTGAGACCTGTGCTGAGAAATTAATTTGACATGCAACATATTTTTCATGAGGTAACTGTCGCAGGAAGTTGTTTGTAATAGCTATCTTTCCCAGGCCTGTGGGGGCAACAAAAAGTAATGGCTTATCCTGAAGCAGCAAGTTCTCTAGTATGCAGCACATCTGCATAACAGTCCCAGTGGTGCTCACAGTAATGTCATTAAGCTGAGAGAAAAAAAAGAAAGAACCAAAAAATGCAGATACTGATAAAGGTGTTTCATTACCCACTGTATGCAGAACAGTAGAACTCAGTCATAAAATAGTTTCAGGTTACAATAAAATCAAAACCCACAGAAAATACCTGGGAATGACAAAGGAGTTACAGTTTATGAGCATCGGGCTGGGTGGAATTGCCAAGTTGGAGAGTTAAGCACAAAAGAAGACTCAGAAATCCTGTTTGGTGTGAGAGAGGGAAGCTATTATAAGCAAAGCTGGTAATGAGAATGCAGTGTCGTTAACTGTTTTCTTTTACAATATTTGACACCAGGATGGCTTAATGCTATGTTGTTTTCTGTTCAAGCTACAGTTTTCCTTTGCTAGAGTGTGAGAGCAGAATTCTAATGTAGGTATACACTGGGAAAAAAGGGCCTCACTGCTCTGCTTTGTCTTTTTCAATCTCTTACACTTTAACTGGAAGGTCATTTCATTTATTACACACAGAAAAGGGCAGGAGCCAGGCTTAAAACTTGCTGCGTACTCGTATATCAAACTGGCACTTATTTTGCTCTCCCCTATCTGGCTTAGCTTCCTGCCCTCATCACTGTTATAGGTGCATGGTCTGGTTAGAGAGAGGTGAAAATAACAAAAGTAACCTCACTGCATGCACTCCTCCTTCACATCCTTCAAAAGGAGTTACCTGAACTTGGGGTATGGGTGGCAGAATTGTTTGGCTGTTCCACAGGGCATCTTCTAACTTCAGCAGCTAATCCTCTGCATGAGAAAGCTACAAAGAACCTGTGCTCCATGCAGAGGGTTCACAAAGCAATTTCATCTATTCACAGCTGGCTTATTAAGGGAATTCAGCAAATTACAGTATCATTGAAGCATTAAGTTTCCTGCCCTTTTCCTTTTGAACATAGCTTTGAAAAGGTAACCAATATAAGCTGATAGAAACCAATTGCTGGGGTTGATAGGTTGTCACTTATATTTCTTGAAAACTAGAAGTTATTCAGTCCCCTCCAGCAAGGTCCAAATTGTGCTTTGAGCAAAAACAGCTGCAAGAATATTTTCCATGCCTGTCCAGGGCTAAATGTAGTGCCATGTCTGCATTGCCTTCCCCAGTTTGTTGGCTGACGTCTCCCAGCTCAACCTGGCCTCAGCACAGCCACTGCTCTCTGAGTAGCCAGTGGATTATACTGTACCAGGCTCTGGTACAGTAGAGCCAATGTGTGGAAGGGCAGGAAAAAAGAAGTGAAGTGAAGAAAAAAACCTCTCTTAAGTAATGTCCTGTCTTTTTCATATGAACTCTCACTTTAGATGAGGTCGACCCACATAGGTCTCCTCCCTCATTCTCCTGGATTATTACTGGCAGTGCATTTGCTCCAGAATGGGTATATTGTGTACAGCAACATTTTGCTAGGCAGCACACAGACATGCAGATAGAGCTAACTCATCTCCTGCAAGAGCCTGAGTTATGAACATGAAAAGCAGCCAAAAGATTGGAGGGAAAGGCGGAGATGTGGTACTGTGTCCCAGGGTCTAAAGAGCAATTTTGGAGCAAAATAGTTAACAGCATCCCTAGATGGCCGTGACAGGGTCCCTTCCAGCAGGATACTCTGGTGAGCAGCACAGGTGGGTAAGACCCATTAACCTCTGCTGAGGGTGTCTGTAACACTTATAGAGAACCATGTCCAAATATACAAAATACATCAGTGCTTAGGGAGTTAACAACATCCTTTTTATTTTAACAAGAAGCCTTGAAGCCTTTTAAAGCTACAGACTGAAAAGGAAGCGATTGGCCAGTATTTCTACAGTAGAATATGGCCTCTCCTCTGGGATTCCTAACCATTTATATATTAAAAAAAATAATTAGTTGTGTTTGGAGCATGTCCTGAAGTACTGGCTCTCTAATCGGCCCTTTTGCTGACCAGAAGCTGTCTCTGGGCCTGGCTGTACATTACTGATGGGCTGGAATTAGATGTTCTTGCAGATGGATACACATTTTCAGTAGTGCCTCACCCCTGCACAAATCATATACTATGGGACCTTGTTGTGCTGCCATAGAAAGGGGGAAAGAGAAGAATAAAAAACTATTTAATTATCACAGAAAGTTTGTGGCTCCAGAGATATGCACTGTACACATGTGAGGATACACAATTAAGCTGTGAATTACGCACAGTTTGGCCTGTACAATATTGCTAGCTGTCTTACAGATTGGTTTCACTCCAGTCCAAATTCTCAGCCTAAAAGGTTAAATATATAATACTCCATATTGTCAGTAATCCATTTTTCCTGCTTTCAGCAGTAGGAAGAAGGTGAACATAAAGCTAATTAAAATACATTTGTTGAAAAGGTCATGCAGAGCTACAGTTCAACTGAATAGAAGGATTATGATCCTATTCACCCAGTCTGGTGACAAACATACTGAAGTCGGAGCCTAAGATACAATTAATCTGTTTTGCTGTCACAGAATGGAAAATGGCTCAAACTTAAGTGTGTTCTGGTCCTGAAAGAATCCCAATCCTTAGTGTTCCCAACATGCTCTGGTACAGTAGTGATAGGCTATGACCATGCTTTTCACAAGAGATTTAAGGAGTCAGTTGCTCCAAGTCTATTCAAATGCAGTTAGAGCATCTAATTTCTGTTGCTGTAAAAATACCAGTTTACTTTACAGAAGTAATTCGCACAGCACAGTGCAGCCACATATTAGTGGCTTCTACCTCCTGGCAAATAATTAAGTAATTAAAATCCATTCTCAGTTTGAAACCACTGATCATCTCCTTCATCCTGGGAGAAAACTTACAACAAACAAAGTTATGTGTGCCTACATCTTCTGTGGAGTCTGATCTCAGTTCAGGAGTCTGATATTTTACTATATCAAAGACAGGAACTGTTTTATGTTTAGATTTCAACAGCCACCAGAGGAATCTAAAGGTATCTCCTCTGCATGAATACATAAAAAAAGAAGTTGTGAACATAGCATTTTTCATGCTACTCACTGTTCTGAGTCAGACACCTCCATGAAGCCATAGACCAGAGAAGATTCTTATGCCAAGGATAGTTGAACATTAAAGAGAAAAATATTACATTCATCAGCCTCTCACATTACCCAGAAGAGGTTTGAAAAGCCACATACTTGTGCTGCTTGTGATCATTATTCACCCTGGGGCTTTTTCTTGTCTCCTGATCCAAGTCAAACTTTATCACAGGGACTCATGCAGAAATGGAAGGAGCTCAGTGGTTCACCCAGCCTCTACACAGGTGTGACCTGTGAGGTGATGCTGTAGGACTGTATGACCCATGCATTCCTGAACAATCATCATGCACCAGGGAAAAAGATGCAGCTGTCATTCATACAGGAGTGAATCCAGTACACCAGCAGAAACAAAGTGAAAACATGGTATCTACTTGATTATGCTCAGAGGTAAACAAACAGCCATGGGTAGTGTGACTGCTGAAAATGAAAGGCAGCCCAAGACAAAATCTATTCATACGTCTTCAGGTTTAAGAACGTCTAAATTTCTTATAAAACTATATAAGTTTTATAACTTATATATAAAAAGACTGACAGAATTACGGAGTTTAATTCATGAAAATACAGATGGTCAGTGACCACGATTAAAAGTCAGATTCAAAATACAATGGAGCAAAAGCTAGATTACAGTGCTGAACTCTTAACTACCTTCTCCTTCTCAGTTACAAGATTTCTTACGCAACCTAAAAGATTGCTCGTACAGGTGACCTTGTACATCCTCGTCATGCAGAGCAACGAAACGTAATGTTTTGCCCAACCATCCCAAAAATTTGAAGCAGCCTTGAGAAAGGGGGTAAATTAGCATGAGCTAAAATGCTTCTGCTCTGCAGTGGTGAAACAACAGATCCATTTCCAACACGGCATGGTAGAGACTCAGATGGCTGTGAAGTGCCCTGTGCAACTGCACCCTACTGGGATGACACACAGTGCCATTTCCCCAGCTGACAGTGCATCCAGCCTGCTCTCCAACAGCACCACAAAACCATGTGCCACACACGCATTCTCGTCTGCAAAGCGGGCTCACAAATAGCCAGCATGCTGGGCAGGAATCTGCCTAGAGCTAATCGACACATGCAGCTAATGACAACAATAAGTCTTAAGTCCTGTCCCTCGGGCAGAAGTTGCCACCTGAACTCTCCCGTGAAGATTGACATCTGTACTTTCTTTCTTCCCAAGTCCTAAGCAGGATCTCAGTTCCTCTGCTGAGGTAATCCTTATTGCTTATTGTCCACCTTATTCCTCAAAAAGACAAAGACAAAACCGTGAGGCATTAGGCTAGCATGGAAAAGAATGCTAAGCAGCTCCTACGTTGCAAGTGTGTAACTATATAAAAATAATGCAAAATACATATGGGAATCAGGAAGAAGGGCTTGATGAAACATATTTGATTATATTATAAATCTCATAGCTTAAAAAAATGTTAAGCTGTGAGAAGAGAGGCCTGGGTTTCAGTATGGTTTAATCCGCTAGCCCAGAACAAGAATTAAAGTGAGGTGTTATCCCATGTGAGCCTCTGAACCAGTGCAGACTACAGCTTTATACCCAGTCTATTACGCCATCTCTGAACTTGTTCAGGGCACATTAGCACAGCCCCAGAGGTACCTTTGTCCGTGCCCCAGAGCAATCCTGACCTGAAAGTCAGAGGGTTTTGGAGGGCCCTTCAGGCAAAGCAGAATTAAGCAGTGATCAGTCGACCACACGGTAGATGAACTCAGAAGCCACAAGAAAAGGTGGTGTGCTAAGAGAAGAATGAGGCAGCGAGTGCTCTCAGAGCTGTTCTGAAGGAGGACAAGCTGGGCTGGCCTCCCCACAGAGCCCAGTCTGGCTGCCCATGGCCTCCCAAGGCTGGTCAAGGCTGTCCTGTAGATGATTTCTCAGAGGGAAAGTTTCTTTTGGGTTTGATCTCAGGTGGAGCTGGGTTGCTCTTCTTTTTCAAAACAGATGGAAGCTGACAGGGAACAAACCAGGTCTTTAGGCATTTTCAGAGTCATAAGAATAAAATTATTAACTAAACTAAAAATAGAGTAAAAGGAGAAATTCTGTAAGCAATGTTACAAAAAGCTCTTTTCTTTTTTGGATTATCTACTGTCTGACAGAATATGAGTTCTGACTTGAGATTTCTGAGACCACAGCTGGGATTTGTGATTCTCTACTCTCTCATAGAGACTTCAGTATCTAATAAGGATTAAGCTCATGCTGCAGGCTTTATCACAGTGGGCACCCTAATTACAGTCTTACTCCTCTACACAGCTGTTTATTTTCATCAAACTTGTGGAATTTAATATATTTAAGACTATCTTTCCATTTTGAAATATGGTTGAAATGAAAGAATAAGTTCAAAATGTACTCAAAGAGAATCCATAGGTAAAACAAATGTATTCTGGATGATATCGGTCATACTTTCCTAAGAAATGAGGTAAAAATCTGCAGTACCAGTGAAACTAAGGTACTTTCAAAGGTAAGGTGTAGGCAAGGGAAGTCTTCAAAGGTATCTTTTGGAATCAGATGCTCAAGTCTGATTAAGTCCCACCAGAAGATCTATATCTGGGAGATTTTTCTTCATTACAAAACAAAACTAACAAGCACTCCAGAGGACAGGACTCATTTGTTTTCTTACCCCGTTGAATAGATATCCTCTTCTTTCGACCCACATGACCCTGCATAATGTTAGCTGTACTAATTGTAAACAAAAGTCACACTGTCAGAATAAAAGGGAGATGAATTAGCAACAATAGAGTTCATTAAGGCTTGTTAATCTTTAAGAGGATAGGTGCGATATAATTGGAAGAAAGGCTAAGAGCTATGTGGATAAAATTTTTCAGGGGAATATATTTCACTTCAAATGACAAAATATAATTACAAGTGAGCTGTTAAATCAACTGTCAAAAGCCCAGTTACAGCTGTCTTTCTTTGTTCTTTGCATTTTAAATACAATGATGTTATTTAGCCAGCTTTCCCAGCCTGCCTGACCTACTGTGCTCTGCTTCAGTTTTAGCTGCAGGCTCCATCAGGCTAGTTCTTACTGTTCCAAGGGAGACTGTACCCCTTGTGTATTTTTTCCACTCTTTTCCTCCTTAGTTTCCTACCCCATGTATTTAGCTACCAGGTCATCCTTGTAACATCTGCTGCAGCTTTTCTTTTACTCACTGACCTCTACTTCCTTCCATAGCAAACCTGATACTCCTTCTGACAGCCAGCCACACAATCAAGTCTTTGCAAGTGACCCTCTCCTGTCTGTAAACAAAATACCCAGGGATCTGCAGTCTTCTGCTTCAGTCCCTGAGAGATCCCTCCATGTCAGATGTCACAGCCTACCTTCTTGGACTCTCTCTATTTTAACTCTTTGCCCCACAGTCCTTATCTCCTTCTCTGCAACTTTGTAGTCATAGTATTTTATCAACTATCAGTTCTTCTTCATCTTCCCATTAGAGATGCCTGAACTTCTGCTAACAGTACTTTTGTGGTTTGAATATCTTCTCTCTTCCATTGGGCACAGAAGTCTCATGGTTATGGTTCAGGTTATCTCAGCCAGAGCAGTGCCCTGTTCCTTGGACAGCCTCTGCTATCACTGCAGTGCCAGGCTTGTCCATCCACCTATACAGAAGGAAACCTGGAAAGTATAAGCTTAAAGCTGCAATATCTGCACCCACAGCGTGCACTCACCAGGAGGATTTTGCTTGTCTCCCTCTGCATTACTGCATGCTATCTCATCCCTCAGTTTAATGCTGCTTCTGCTGGTACTGCCTATCTCAGCCAGTCAGTGAGCTCCTCGAATCACAGGCTTTTATGTGTAAGCTATCTAAGCAGCACACATCCACTCAAGGTGTCTCTTCCTTCAAACATAAGCACGTTATATTACTCTCACAGTCAAAATTGCTTCCCAGGGAGGGAGGAGAGATGGGACTGAATAGCAGCATAAGGTAATTTCCCTACCATATCATTACTTCTCAGTGCTCTGTCATACTTCTGAGGTCTGGTTTGTAACTGCAGGCTGGGTGCTTACACACATCTGCCTTTGTCTGAATGTGCACACAGAGAGCTGCCAGTGACTACTGCCAGGGCCCTGAATCCCCAGCACCCCCTGTCCTTACCTGAACCCCTGGGCTTCACCCCACCCTGCTTAAGTCTCCATTTCAGCATCAGTCCCTGTGCCAGTAAGGCTGGTGACTCCTGTCTGCCCTGCTCCTCACTGGGCAGATGGGAGGGGCCCTGGCTTTCCCATGGAGAGCTCTTAGCCCCCTCAGGCCCTGGCAGTTGTACCCAAGGCTCCAGCATTTTCCACAGGCTTTCACAGAGGAAATACTGGGAATGGTTGAATCTCTGCTGCAAGGGCTGCACCTGGGTCACCTCCATGTCTGTGACCACACTGAAATTAATGTAATCTATCAGGATTTCATGCAGTTTGCAGAATTGTGGTGTTTGTATTTGTGAAGGGCTTTTTATAGGGAGTTGGTGCAAAGAAATACCCCACCCCGTATCTTTCAGCACCTCGTATTTGCCTTGTTTCCAGGTTTGTCACACTGCCTCCTGGTCATGGCTGCACCAGTCCATGCTCCTCAAGTGTCACATTCTCCCCTCCTTACACTGTCTGCTGTCGCAGACACTTCCCACATTTGGCTAGAATGCTGGGTGCTGATGCATTTGCTGCAAATAGTAATCATGGAGGAATCACTTGATAAGCAATGCATTGTGAAACTGCTGTCGTGTTAAACCCCTCTGTTCCCACAGCTGTCAGTAAGCTATTTTTTTTTACAGGAGTAGCCTATTACAAAGCACATCCAGGTCTATGAGCAGCATTTGAAGTATGCCCCATTGACCAGCAGCAAAAATTTTGTCTCTGCAAATAAAGCAAATGTCAGCCACTCCACTAGAATACAGTTTCTGGGAAAGGCACAAGTGCAATTTTTCCTCATACCAAAGCAACAAGCTTTTTATTCTCCTATTGTCTTGGAGTAACCAGCTCCCACCTAAGCACTGGGAGCTACCTGAGCTCAGGTCCTCAGGGCTCTGGAGCACTGATCAACCGACCTCTTTTGTGTGACAATGACATTGTTTTATCTCCTCAGCTTGAAGGAGCTGCTTGTGGTGGACTTAGGCCTCAGTCCCACTGGCAGGGTTCACACAAGTGTCCGTGCTAGAACTTGTGTGAGCCAGACACTGTGGTCAGCTCTCCACAAAGATGTACCTCTAGACTCTGCTGGGACATTCAGCTGGGAATGAGTGGTGGACGCTGCAGACCCCCTAGGCATGGCCTTAGCTTCTGCCCCTGACCTGATGATCTCAACCAGCTCAGCACCTCCTGATGACATCTGTTAACAACTTATCCCATAGAACACCCCCAGTGCCTCAGAAGCCCTCCAAAGAGCTGGGACCAGCAGTGCACTGCTATGGTGTCTGCTGGCTGCTTTCACCAGGTACAGAGCGTGGGCCCAGTTGGCTGCAAGATTAGGCAGGATAGGGAAATGAGAGAGAATCCTGAAAAAGGTAAAACAATCAACAAGAAATATTTCAGCTATGAGTTTGTATGCTTATATCCTGTCCCAGTCATCTCTTATTAATAACAACTCCTCAGTAACAACTCTGACTTTAGAAATGGGAAGTAGTCTGATTATGTGCATATTAAATGTCTAGCACCCTGTGCATGCTATATATAAATAATTCATAATGTTCCTAATAATATGACAATACTATTCACAATTTTCACAATTGTCATTTTCATCCTAGCCAAATAGGCATAATGAAGCCTCATCCATACTAAACAAAAAACATCTTAAAATATAGATATATGTAAACAGAAGCCAAAAGGAACAGAAGTATCCTTTCCAACATATCTGAATTCCTGACCTATAAGCTGCAAACACATCAGCTTCAGATTCAGGATTACGGTATGAAGTGAGTGGGACCAAAACCCTGCCTAAATATGAAAATTTAAAGTGTCCCCAAGAGTTACCCATTCAATTTAGAGGAGAAAAGTAGTGTGCCAGCTGAGGTAAATGTTTTAGTTCAGTGATATTTGTACTGTCAACTTAGGCCACCTTCCAGATGAGTTATGTAGAATAGTAATAACAAAGATTATTATTGCAGGTTAATTGCATAACTACAAGGCTGTACAAGTTGTTTAAATAACACTGCTGTGAACACAGATCTGCTTGCCCGCTATCACCATGTTATAATATGGTTTCTTGTGGTGTGAATCATGATTAATGTATTTCTAGGTGAATGAAATACAATATTGTGGTTAAATGTAATACATTGAAATGTCTCTGCTGGCATCTCTGTTCTACAAGGAAATTTGGGTGATTCTTTACTCTTTGCTTGTGCAAGAGATTCTAACACATATTTTGGGAACAGCATGTGTGATAAGTTTTGAAAAATAGGAAAGGAGCTCTTCCAAATAAAACTTAACCTTAAAAATAATGTGTCATCACTGTGACCTTTGTGACCTTTGTCACGGGTGCATTCAGTCTTTGGGGGTTTCATACAGAAATTTTCCTTTGCGTTCTTTAAGTCACATCTTGATGTATTAAAATAAACCCACCCTATAACACCAGTCCAAGGAAATGCTTGAATACCATATATCTCCTTTACTGTCATATACACAGTGTATTATAGGGTTAATTTTCTCACAAGAGCAGAGTTTATGATCGTTTCTAGCTTATTGAAAAAATACCTCATGTTAAGAGGCTTATCATTAAGTCTAGCAACAAATCTGACTTAACTCAGTCACAATTAAATATGGAACTATTGACTATAAATAATACATAAGGTATTAAATTATTTTAAATTCTTAATATTTTTATAAAAAGAGAGTTTAATTTTGTATGAAGCCCTGTAATTTTCTTTGTACTGTTTTAATGAAAATATTTTTTATCCTATTTTCTGATTAGAAATACGTAAAAGAAACATACACATTCTGATTTTTTAGGGTTTTTTTTATTTTTTCTCTCTGATGGTAAAAATATGAATGGCATTTTCCCTCTGGCTTTTTGTTTTGCTTTTGTTTTACTTTGGTAGACATAAGCCACTTAAAAACAAAACCCTAAACAACTGTTGCAGCCCAAGGATACAGACCAAAGACTAACAAAAAATTATTCTGAAAGATTTCTATTTCAAAGGATGATGTGCTACATTGCAAGTACATTTGACGCAGTATAATCTCCTTAAATATTGCATTCTAGTCCTAAAAGTCAAAAAGGTGCAACTCTTCTGCAAGATATTGATGAAAAACTCCACTAAATTGTTTGTGCCACCTTCAATTCCCTGAACAGTGGCCCTTTAATATTTTTTTTAATAGGAATCATAGACCCAGCCTGCAGCATACTAATGAGTCTAAGCCTACCAGTTACATTTTGCTCTCCATTTCAGATTAAATGACTGTCTGTCTATGCAGTCATGCATCCCATCCCCTCCCCACACCACGGTGTCCTGGTTTTCAAAAATAGAAATAATAACAATAATAATGTACTGTATCTTTCCAGTTAGCTACAACTCTATATGCTTTGTTAGGCTAATGATAAAGAAAATGCTTGAATCTCAATGTTATGGTAGCTGCT
The DNA here is from genome assembly GCA_013400575.1 of Peucedramus taeniatus. Classification (NCBI taxonomy): domain Eukaryota; kingdom Metazoa; phylum Chordata; class Aves; order Passeriformes; family Fringillidae; genus Peucedramus; species Peucedramus taeniatus. The sequence continues at coordinate 71,977 of WBNO01017580.1, read as the reverse complement.
TCATGAGGATAATCAACTTGCCATGCATCCCTGATGCTTTGCAAAGCAGAACAGAGAGATAGGCTTTAAGGAGTTAGAAACAGCAAAGTGCATAGAGAAAACAAAAATAACCCACAGATGAAAGAGTAGAAGAAAGCTGACGGGTAAAAACAGTAGAACTACTTGGAATTTTTCACTTCACTCCTTTCCTCTGGAGACTTCTTCCCCATGGTGTGCCCTTTCCATTATCTTCCTTTAGAAGAAGGACTATTCCAGTTTTCTGGCAACACTTTTCTCCATATTCCTGGATCAGAAGGCCTCTGGGATATCAGCTGTCTATACTCTGTTCAGTCTAGATGCCAGAAAACCAGTGGTTTGGGGTGCTCAGCTTCCAGCAACACATGGAAGGTTGTCCTCAATCTCTGTTTGCCTGTCAGATGCAGATGGACAGCCAGGCATGCAAAAACATTACATCTCCTTTGAGCTCACACCTTGCACATCAGCAAAACCAAGGAGGTTGAACCAGACCCATGTCTCTCATAATCTGCCCTCTACTTCTGTATGTCTGTCTTGGACACCAACAATGTACTTGGTACTTTATTAGTTGTGTTGAAAAGATAACCACACCAGCCTGGGACCTCTGAAATAACACAGGCTTGCTGTCAACAGAAAAGTGCTCCCCAGATCAAGGATTTTGGGTTTTACAGGGGATCGGGAAATAAGGGAAGGAGAGTGAGGCTACAATGACAGGCTGCTTTTATTATAGACAGAGACTGGGCTTATATAGAGTAGATGTAGGGAAAGTTTGACAAAGTCTTGTAAGACGTGTTTATAATATTCCAGAATATTAAACTCACATGCATCCAGGAATGTCATGGCCAGGGTTAGGGTAGGACTGCAAATAGAAAGGTTTTATAAGATAAGAGGCAAACTAAAGCCTCTCAGTGTGCTTGTCTTCACACACACACACCACTGCCTCCACATACCTTCACTCCCTGATCTGCAGGAAGTGGATAGCAGGTCTTCAAGGGCTATTTCCCACAGCTTTTCCCCATAGGCAGTAGCCTAGTTCATTCCCTCCATACTGGCAGGATGTTCTGGGCTGGGGGAATAAGCACTTAGTCCAATGGAATTGTAGCAGCCTTCCTGCTCTAGAATGTTAGATGAAACAGAACAGTTTGGGGTGCACCCATCTTCATAATGGAGAGGGTCACTATTTCCCTCTGAAGCCCCCCAACACCCATTTAACATGGGGTATCAGGAAAAACTAGTTTTAGACTGATATCCTCACTTAACCATGGATAGTTGAGGTCTGTGTCGACATTTTGCTGACAAAGACCCTCTGCAGCTTGGGACCAGAGGAACACACTGAGCAAAGAAATATCCCTATTGCTTGGTGAGATGCTTATCTATTGCAATGTACAGGAGGACAGAGTTGGGGCTATCATAAAAACTTTTCCTTGACTCTGTGTGCCATGGCCTTGCATTGCCCTTATCTCAACTGCAAACCCCTGCTCATTGTTAATTAATTAATCTCTCCTGAGCATAACATGCATTTCCCTTCCTTACTTTTCCCTCTGTCTCACCACAGGTGGACTCCTGTGCTGTGCCAAAGTCTTTTGTTCTGCTTCCAAAGCTGGAAGAAAACCACCTCTCTCCAGCCTGATAGCTCATGCATGAAGAGAAAAATGGGATACTGACAACAGGTTGGCATGATGCCTGAAGAGTGGATGCAGCAGCCCTCAAATTGGTTAAAATTAATGAAGGAGAATGGCTGACCTATACTTTAAAGCCCTTCCTTGATTGCTTTGTGATGATGAAGAAAGGTAATAAACTTGCTGCCTGACCCATGTTTTTCTCACCTTGTCTTGAGCCTCTGAAACACTGAAAGATTGGATGGGAAGGATGATTCTCTTTGCCAGTTCTTTTCCAAGGCTGATAATATGTTCCCAACTTCTTGCTGACTGTTGTACAAATGCTGGTCAGAAAAAGCCAGATACCCAATTTCATCCCCATTTAATTCTTATGTGGCCAGTCCTTTTAGAGTATTCTTGGGCCATCTTCTGGAATAGATTTGCACAAAGACTTTGATTGCCTTCTCTGCACAGACTCCATAATGAGAGCAGAATTCACCCAACCAACCCACAGGAGGGTGCATGATTACCCCACTGGAAGGAGGGGCAAAACTCCACAGGTGGGAGCCATATGTAAGTTCTAGAGAAATCACTCTTAGGTTACAAGTCACTAAATTACTCCCACTGGTTTTGAATCAAGCACAAAGACTGCAAGAGAACTAACGGAGTTAACCTACTCTGCAGTTGTTAATTTTGCCTGGTAGGTAAAACTGGAAAAAAAAAATCCCACTGCAAAAGATAAAATTTACAGGTGTTTTGTATGTTCCTTTGGAGTTCAACCATATAAACTACTGAACTGGTACAACTACAGGTGCAGAAAGACCTCAGAGGGGAAGGAAAGATATGGAGGCTTGGTGGTTTGAATTGGGAGTTTTCTAGGGCAGAACCATGGCTGCCAGAGGAATACTGCTCCCTTGGGGAAGACTGCCTTTGACAGTTCTCCATTCATCTTCCCCTCCCTCCAGGGTGCCAAATGTCATATCATGCCAAATGTCATACCTATGGAGAAGCAGGATCATGGGACCATCAGAAGAATATGCAAAAGAAAAAAGAAAAAAAGAATTAATGTTTTCAAAAGCAATAACTCGAAGTGCCCACCTAACAGCCCTTTTTTGGATATGATTGCACACCCTTGTTGAAAAGAGAATGCTCAGGGGCAGCTTCACTTGGATTACAGGTGCAAAGAGATATCATGGCCAGTTGCAGTTTGTCTTTGATTTCAATAGGACTAGGATTTCACCCAGAAAGCCTGTTTAATTGAAATTTACCATACTCAAATACTTTTTACCTTTCTTTCCATTCAAATCTACTACTGTCAGCTTCCAGTCAGGAGTATAGAACCAGCTGAAACCTTCAACATGGTTAACTCTGCAGAAACAATTTTATTCTCAGGTAAAGTCTTACTCAACTGCATCAATAACCTATCTGGAAGAAGAGTCATTTGCTAAGAAAGGTTAATTGACAGTCAGGAAGTCTGATTGATGAGAAAAAGTACAAAACCTAAATATGACAAGGTTTGCCAAGTACCGAGTATTAGTACGAGAATACATGAACCACCCACAAGTACCAAAAACCCCTGAACCACAAGGGTGGAAAGGAGATGATTGAAGTGGTGTCATAGGTAAGAGCAGGAACAGTAGTAGGATCATATTTTCAGAAATGACATATTCATAGCTAAATATAAAACCAAGCTTTGATAATATATAGAAGAACTGCTTTTCACTGTAAGCCATTAAGCCCTGTCTGCTGAACCTAGACTAAACCTAGACTCAGAAAGTGCCTTACTAACCAGGGACAAAGCTACCACAGCTTCCAATATGAAAAAGATGATGCAATATATCTTTTTTTTTTTTTTGGTCCATAATTTATATAACTCCATGAGCTTTAATATTCAGAAAATAAAATTAATTTCTGTTCATTGAATGCTGCCACTGTCTTTTGCCTTGAATGCTGCCACTGTCTTTTGCCTTGTGAAAGTAGAAACATCTCCCCAAAAAGTTTCAGCTGCCCTTTATTGCAGTATTTTGTCATTGTCATATCTTCATCTTCAGGCTATCTGCACCACAAAAAAAAAAATGTTTAGGAACTAAGATTAATAACAGTTTCATTGAAAGGGGTGAAAATGCAGTAGGATGCATGATTTTTAGCCTCTAGCTGTTAATGCAGCATCTTACACATGTTGGTGTTCTTTGCCTTTGGAGAACAGGAATGTTGTTTCTGCTGGTACTGGAAATGTAGCATGTTCACAATACTGCTCTGAGAAGACAAGTAGAAGAAGACCAGTTGCCATTGATAAACAAAGAAACCCTGACTCAGAATGCAGCAGTGCTTTCTGCTGAAAGAAAAGGCCTTTCTTTTTCAGTTTATCTAACTTACCTTCTTTTTTCTCGGTTTATCAATTTACCTTCTTTTTTTTTCTCAGCACTCCTGAAATGACTGTGTCATTTTAAAAATGAATTAAGGTTGAAATTAGGTAGAACACTAAAAGAAACTGTGGGAATGGAAAAGAATTTTTAATTAAAACAGGAATGACTGAAGTTAGATGTATTACTGTGGAAGAAAACTGCACTGACTGTAGCAAGTGACTAGCTCTTACTATGAACTTAGAGAAAAATCAGAATTTCAACAGGACTCAGTAGGGCCAGAAAGGTGACACAAAAGAAAGCTGGGCAACCAACTGTGAAGAAATTCCCTGAATATTTTCTTCTGCCATCTCTTGCCTCCTTAGTGACAACAAATCTTTGTCCTACCTATTTACTCATTCTTGAGTACTGCATGCTAAGTAGTTAGTCCAAATTTCATGGAGTGAAATTTGTTCCACTGGGAAATAATTGCTTGGCTGGGGGTGAGGAGGGGGAATGTTTTATTACACATCTTGGAAAGCAAGATGTGTTTGGGTCATTAAGCCATTCTTTTCTGTCTGGGTAAAATCAGATCAGAGGGCACTGGAAACATGACAGCAACTGTAGCAAAGATAGATGGACATATACAGAGATAAGATGGATAGACAGATATGACAGATGCTGATAGCAGGGTGTTAATATATGGGGTAGAAGACATTGCAAAAACTACAGTCTTTCTCTGGCCAAATGTGGAAACTGTTTTATGGAATTTTACCTTTGCTGTTAAGAACTCTGTAAAAACATTAAAGTGATCTGATGTATATCATTTATAATAACTATAAAGAAGCTACCAGCCTGTAAATGGAAAAATGGAAAGGCTCTGAGGAGCAGAAAATCATGGGACAACAGAAATAATTTGAAAAATTGTGTCCTCAAGTAATATAGACACTTTCTTACAGGTATCTCCGGAGAAGAAACTTACTGAAATACACAGCAACCCTGTAACCGATTACATCATCTGCTATATTTAGAATTCCTCCAGAGTAACCATGGAAACTGCTTTGGCTTAAACTCACATTATTCCATTCAACATTAGCTGACAGTAGAGTAATACTTTTAGAAGCTCACAAAACAATTAATATATCACTATATATATAGCAACATGTTTTTTCTCAAGTATGCATTATGCACACCCAGAAACGTCAGATTTCTGACAAATACTACAAAGACACAGATTCATGGCAATGGAGTGCACATACCAGACTCCAGGAGAATTCATAGTACATCTCTGTACTTTGCTCTAGGCCAGCTGCCTGTGGAAAGGGTTCATGCTGTCACACTGCATGCACATGTCGGTGTGTCCGTCTTTCGCGTGCAAGTGTTGAACCCAATTTCAACCAAATTAAACAAGGAGAAAAATAAAAAGGAAGGGTTTTAATCTCCCACAAGGTTTGCAAAAATAAGCAGCTATGCAGAAGAAAGCTTTACCAGTGATGCCACTGAAAGACTAATAAGAGCAATCCTTTTTACACCCAGAAGAATTTACAAAAAAGAGGGTCCGTGATTTTTGCAGGTGAGAGAACTACTTATAATATTGATGATCAAATTAGAAAACAAATAAAACTATACCTATACACTGCATTGCAGAAATAAAAAAAAAGATTTTCTATTGTTTCTCTATGAAAATTACATTTTGCAGAAATCATCAAGAAATCCCAAACAGGTACAAGAACTTCAAAAAAACCCCAGAATTCCCAAACTGTGAATTTAAACAAAAGAACCCAAAACTTAGAAACAGAAACCCCAGATTCAGACTTTCAAACTATACTCAAGGAGATATAATCAAATAGTTTAAATTTATACAAGTGATTATCCAAGGTGGAAATGTAAAGTTAGTACTGTGAAACAAAGTACTACAAAATAAGTACAAATGCCCAGTTCCCACAGTGCAGGAATGTTACTATGAGGTTCCAGATGCATCTGTGTTCCTCGGTGCATTTAGAACTGAGCTGTAAATGGGAATGAGGCAAGCACATTTGCAGACTACAGCTGACTGCAAATAATTCCAGAAGGATCTACTACTATTGTGTGTCTGAGTGATAAAATGGAAAATTACATACTATGGTAATAAATATGGAGCAGAGTATGTGTGTTTAAAATAATCCAAACTATGCATGTACAGCGATGAGCTCTAACTTAGCAGTTGTTACTCAGAAGGAAATACTGGATTTGTAGGTACCTCAACACAACAATGAGCAAGAAAGGCAAATCAAATATTCAGAGTTATCAGCAAAGTTACTGGAGCAACAGGGAAAAGACCTTATGTCACTTACATACATTTTTATGACTGCATGTGATTTTAGTTACCTCAGAAGTGATGTGAGAGAACTGGCTCACACAAGGAGGAAGAAGAAAACAGAGAGCCAGGATATGGCATCCTTTCAAGAAGAAAAGAATATATGAGAATTCCTCAGCCTGGAAAGAGAGTCAGCTGGATGGTGGTAAGATTAAAGCCTACAGATACATGAATTGTGTGGAGAAGATGAAGGGGGAGTGACCTCTTTTGTGCTGGGGAGAGGATGAAATAGGAAGAAGGGAAATGACCTTGACCTCAACGTCTACTTCAGTTGAGAGTCCTGCCAGCTGCACATCTTTTACCTCTGTCCCAAATCCTGTATCCTGTCTGTGAATGATTCTAGTCAAGAGTGCATCGTCTGATAAAGAGATGGCAGGAAAGCAAAGGAATTACATTACAGAAACAGGAAGAGAATTTTCTAGCAACTACATATCAAAATGAGAATAACATTTACCAAAAACATTGCTTTCAATCCAATAGGGCTTCTTGGGTAGATTTCTTTCTCCAGTAATATCCTAATTCTTCAGTAGCATTGTAGCAAGACCTACTAAATACTTTGACAGAGTGGCATAGCACATGCTTTCAGGAGACTACAATTTTTCAGCATTTTCTTTCATTTTCTCAATAACTACTGACAAAACTTGCTGTTGGCTAAAGCTGTAACTACTAAATTCAGTCATGGGACCAGAACCTGTAGAACAAAAGGATCTGGTGTTCAGTTTGGGGAAGTGAAGTTACTGCAGTTTAGCTCTAGTCAAGTACCATGGTCTGAAGGCAGCAAGCCTTCTGTTGCCCTCCCTGTGCTCCCAGGAGGGCAGGCAGCCTTCCCAGCCCTGCTCCAAGTCCTCCCTTTGTGCAGTGAGGCTGTAAAACAGATTGCTGAAATGATCTGAATTAAAAATAACCCAACAGAAAAATCTATGCAAAATAATGCTCTGCTGCAAATGATGGCCAACAGCTTTCCAGCTGCTGGGTGGGTTTAGTCCACATGATTTCTGTGGGAAAGCAGTCAAAAGGATTTTCAGTGCAGTGGCTGAGCTAAGAAGGATAAAATAAAATAATAGTGACAGTCAGTTTCTCCAGCAGCAGAATGTCCCCAAAATGGCCTGAAAGAGATGTCTGAAAGTTAATCCTGCTGTGTTGAGTGTTGGGGTCCCTTACGATCATGGAATGAATCCTTTCTGCAGCGAGGAATTCTTCCTCCCTTGATGGTGGCAGAGCACCAGTTACAATCTGCAAAAGATGCTGTATTGAACATGTGAAAGCCATAAGTACTTCCCATTGAATGAAAACTATCACTCACATGTAGTAGGTTGACTTTGGAAGAAAATTACTCTTTCAGCTTTTATGCTTCTAAAAAACTTTTCTCAAAGTACCAATTCCTTTTCAATCTTAAGAGTCTCAAAGATGTTAGCTTGAAAAGCATAACCTTCCAAAATATTTTGCAAATGTTTCATGGTATGTCTGCTTGTACCAGTGGAATTCTTTAACGGAAAAATCAGATTGCTACCAACATCCAGAAACTAATTAGGAGGGAAAAGTACATTTCAAACTGCAGATATTCCTTTTTATATTCCCAGTGCATTACAAATGGAATGAAAACTTGATTTTCAACCCCCAATCCCTCCTGCAATGTTAAAAATGTGACTGGAAAATAATATATCACCAACCTGAAACCTTGTTTTTCAAATACAAGTTGTGACCTAAGGCAATAGTTTCAAACAGTTAGGTGGAGAATCCTGAAACTAGGGACTGGAATGCCCTCTTGGAGAGGGGAGACACCTTGAACTAATGTGTTGTCTGCTTTTTGATGTTTTGTAGCTTCTTATTCCATCTAATGGGGCAGAGATTATTTCAGATCTACATTAATTTGCTAAGCAAAGTCATTAGGCTCCTTCAAGTCATTTGCATCTCACTTTAATCCTTCAGTGTAACATAGACAGTTCCATAGTCCCACATAATATGAATGAGCTGAATAGATTCCAATTTATCAAGAAACTATAAATTGCAAAACATCAAGCTGAAATGGCACTAACAAATCCAGTGATCGTTGTCCCATACATTTTAGATTGCTATTTAAGATCTCCTGGGAGATAATTCTGTATAACTTATTTCTGAGGATTCCTGTCTGCTACATGAACTCTTTGTGACTGCTTTCACTAATGTATTATCACTTGTTTATGATACTGAAGAATAAGTGGTGAGATATGGTTACAGTGGAAGAGGAAATTATGTGGAAATCATCAGGAAAAGATGTAATTTTTTTTCTGTCTCTGTATGCATATACTGAAGGATTATAATTAGCCTTTTCCACAGGCCTCCCATTTACATTCCTCACACATTATGTCTGCACCTAGATATGCCATTTCCTGTGTCTGTAATACTCACTGACTCCTTAAAAATAATAACAGAACTCAGACCCAAGATTTAACTTAAAATTAAGAAGTTCAGAGAAGATCTGTCAGCAGAACTTTGAATCTGTGGATTTCTTCACAGATTATGCGGCTTCCAGGCAAGTATTGCCTGACTTGATGGCAGCCAATGTAAGAGATTATTTTGACCCCTACTGCATCCCTGCCTGTTCCTGCTGATGCATGCAATTTTCAGGAACCAGGAGAGTGAATCCTTCCAGGAGAGAGGGATTTTCTGCTCAGCTGCTGCAGAGGAGATGGTTCAAACAGGCTACTTTGGGGCAGTACCCACTGGACAGGAGGTTTGTGATTACACCTCCTCTACTTTCCCATCTGCTCATCTAGCACTTCCAGGGAATAAGCCAAGCCTCACCAGCAAGGTGCTGGGAAGAGTAAGCAAAAGATAAAGTCAGTTGTTCTCCCTCCTTTCTGTGCTAGCAGCTTCTGATAATGAGGCTTGGAAAGCAGTTGTGGCTAAAAATGTCAGAGAGGGCAGCCATGGGACCACCACTGGCAAAATTTCATCTCCCTTCTTTCTGATACAACTGGAAGCCAGGCTCCCTCGCCCTGTGTCTCACTCCTGTATCCTGTGTGTTCCTAGACCTGTGCAATCCGCGAGGTGCCGGCAGCTCGGGAGCACGTCCTTCTCTCTGACAGCAAAGGGAATCGTGTCCCTGGGGGGGACTGCTGCATGCAAGCTGTTTTCAACATTATATCATGGATTTCCTGAAAGGCTTATGCTACCAGTACAATTACTCCCATTTTAGGAGGGACATAACTGCAGCTGAGAGCTTACCAGTTTTCTCAGTTATATCTCATGGGAATTACACTTTTAGCTCAGGAATACATTTAAGTATATACTTAAGTCCCTTTACACTACTCTCTAGGAATACACTATTAGAGACTTATTTTAAAGCCCACTTAAATCCAGTTGATTAAAGTCCATGCCTATTTGGTTTTTGGAGTAAGAAAACTTCACCAAATTGGAGTCTTGTATATAAAAGTAGATGACTAAAAATAAAATGCTGTTCACTGTAGGCACCCAACAGGGCAAAGAAATATATCAAGGGCTTTTATGCTTGGTGTCAGTCATGATCAGATTCATTTTGGGTCTGTTCTGTGAGCAGAGAAAGTACCAGCAGTCTGAAACTGTAACATAAAATAAGAGAAATAAACACAACTGTTTCATATGACAATGAGAATGCAATGTATTTTCCTTTGCCTTCCTTTCCTGCCCCTATTTGTTTTCCACAAAGCATTAAAAATAATAAAACCATTTGTCTAATAATGGAAAGTTTCCTTTCCCATTGTTTGCAATTCTTTAGCATATCCTGCATCTTTCCTACAAGGAAGTGAATTTTGCAATCAATATGATCCTATAATAAGTCCTTCTGTGACAAGGAGCTTTAAAAGATTATGCTGTGCCACTACTTCCCATGCAACTCAGCTGCTCCCTTTTTCTTTCCTCCCTGTAGAATAATTTTCAGAACACAGCCAAAATGCTTAATTTGTAAAGCTATCACTCCATTTCAGCCCCACTGATATACAGATCTTTCTCAGCAAAATATTGTACAGTGCATTGAAATAAAAGCCATAATGAGAGGAGTTAAACTGTGGGATGTGTTGCAGTCGTTCAAAAGAAACTATTAAATCCTTTCCATTTTGTATCACAAGACAATATGTACCTTCACAGTATTATAATTCAAATAACTACTGAATTATAAGAGCTTCAAGTTCTGATTCTTAATCTAGTTATCTGTGTCAAAGTTTTATAATGCTTTATAATTAAAGGACAGTATTGGTTTGACCTAGTGGAGAGAGACTGGTGTTTGAACCTTTGCCCAACATGAAGATTGTCTGCTCACAGCACTTCATCACAGACATATGCACACCCAGATGTGCATACACATGTTGCCTAACTCAAGCTGCTACAGAAATGCCCTGTCTGCTGATAAAACATGAGCTGTAGAGGGTGAAAGCTTGCAAATATTTATGGGCATGCAGTCATGCACATTAATTTGAAGAAGTAACGGGCTTGGCTACAGTGGGAGCTGCAAGGAGCAAACCAGTCACAAACTGAGATTTGGTGAAGCCATCAGGGTTAATAGTCTGAGGCTTAAAGACAAGGCTGCCTGCAGTGCACAAAGGTGAGGAAACCTTGGCTTCACAGCCCAACCAAATCAGAGCATTTCCAGCAGCACAGTCTCTGCTGCCATCTGGACTCAGTGCTTACACAGCCTGGACCTACCAAAGGCCCAGCACCATTTCCTGCAGCCTGGGGGTATTTTTTGCTATATGCTTATGCAGAAAAGACTAACAGCATTCACTGCACCTGAGCCAGCTCTGGCTGGGCTCTATTAAGAACAAGAAGCAGCCTACATGAACTCTGTGTTTTTTCTCTTCTGCCTTCTGAGATGAAAGTATGTGGTATTGATATAGGCTTCCCATCTAAGCAATGATTTGCTTTCTCCTTACTTAGCATATCGATTTAGACAGGATCAAAGTACAAGATGACATGGCTGAAAACTAATCAACTAATAATTTGCACAGGATACCATGCCAGTATTGTACATCATTAATAAATATGACAGGAATCAGACAACTCTGCTTGCTGATCATTCATACTACATAGGAAATTGACTGAGAATGTCATTAAAAAAAATTGTATTTGCCCAGAATCTAGAGTAGTTTTTCCTGCTTTTCTTTCCAGAAGTTGTCCAAACCTTAAAAAACATAGCAGAAAAGTTGCTTTGATTTTTTAAAATGTCAGCTATCCTTAAGTGGCTTTTTTCTAGATTCTGAAAAGTATTGACAGGCTTTCTCATTTGCAACTCTCAGAAAGTTTCACAAATAATCTTTTTTGTCTGATTTTAAGTCAATAAATATGAGACTATATGCAGAGGAAATGGGATGAAAAGCGAATTGACTGAAAAGTCATCAAGTAAATAGCTTCTTTTAAAACATCTACTAAATAAGAACAAAATTTTTGAGATGCTGGAAATCATCTCTGCATTGCTTCAACAATAATAAGTATTTTGCAGAGGGAAGTCTGAAGAGCTTATCTCTCACCTCCAACTGTAGGTACGAGTGGCTTTGAAATAGCTGTGGGCAGAAGGCCATCCTAGCAAACCTCTGAGTTTTCTGGTGGAAACAGCCCTTAAATTAAAACCTATGGAAAATATAGGATGTTGTCAAAGCACAGCCCAAGGGCGTAACCAGGATGCTGGGTATCTGAGACTGCTGTTTGGTGGCACCAGCCTTCTCTCTTTGTGTTGCCATCCTGCCACGGTGGTCACTCACAGGCTGATGCCAGCAGGAGTCTCCTGCTTTTCATTAAGCCTCTTGCCCCTGTGCCATGCTGCCAAGTCCTGTGCCTGACTGGGCAATTCCTGTGCACAACTGTGTTTCCTTTGACTGCCAGCCAGGCCCGTGCTGCTTTCTGCAGTACCTGGAGCTTTGTAGTGCATCTGTCCTGGCTGACTTGGTGTGATCAAAGACAGCTGCTGACATGCTCGAGAGTTTCACTGCAGACATGGGGGTGTATTTCATAGTCAGAGTGAAATTTGGGGATTTCGGTGAGCGTGTCTTTGTCATTAAATTAACAAATACCATCAAGGGGAAAACAGCTCAGAGAAATGATAGGGCTTTTAAAAGCTAATATCAGACATTCTATATTTTTTTTTAAAGGTTTTGGCTTAGGCAGATCAATTAGCAAGAGGAATAGGCTAAATTAATCTCTAAGTGAAAACATCATGGAAAGGACTGTATGCTTGATAATTTCAGGCCATGACCAATAATAATTGAGAATAATGCTTGTCTCATAATAATAAGCATAATAGTACTAAAGGATAACAATACCACTTTAGCTGGAAAAAGTGGAAGGAAAAAAGTTTGGCCTGCTTTGATATTAAGAATGCAGTCTTTGACTTTGTTAAGATAAAGTTGAAGATGGAATGAATTATTCACATAAATGTTGCCGTAGTAACAAGCCAGCAAATAAAATAATGAAAGCAGTTCCTTGGTTTTAAGGGGGAAATGACAAATTTCAGCCTCTGAAAATGCAACCATTTGTACACTCTGAGGCTACTCTGACATGCCTACACCTGCAAAATCAGTTCTGCATGATCCTGAATCCCCCAACCATATGATAATTTTTAGCATTCAGAGGAGTGCAGGAGCATTGCCCCAGTGAGCTCCATGCTGCATGAGATGGGTATTTCAGCATCACCCAGAACTTGGTTCTGCAATGAGTGGAGAAGTTTTTTTTTTTCTTTTCTTTTTCTAAAAACCGAGATAGCGTCATTCAAAATGCTTTATTAAAAGGAAACTTAGGCCAAAAAGTCCACAAGATCAGGAAATGTTCGAATAAAAACGATAGTGAGAAGATTTTCAAATAACATGTTTTTGTGGAAATGGATGCAGATAGAGAACCTTGTATATTCAAGGCATTTAAATCAATTAGGGAAAATCAACAAAAGGAATAGAGTAGGGATTTTGTATTGCCTGGTGAAAATCAGAGCCTTGTGCTTAAAACATGAGCACCCATTTGTTGCGTGAGGCAAATTCAGCACCCAAAGCTGTCCCAGCTGGCATGCTGAGACAGGGTTGGCTCACTGAAGGCAGCAAACAAGAAGGGAGCAGCCCAAGCCTACCAGCATGGGTGATAACAAGATGTCAAAAGGGTGATTGCTGGGACAAGGGTCCCTGTCCCAGGCACCCAGCCAGGGAACACTCTGCGTGAGGTAGCAGGCAATGCCTGACCTTGTCTGCTGGTGAGGGACACACATCACTGGGGGATGAGCCATTGACTCATCTGATCAACTGTGGTGCTCAGGACACTCACCTGGGAATAGAGAACCCAATACTTCAGGGAGCACAGGCATAAATCAGAGCACTGGTAAGCTGCCTGGTGTGTCAGATGTCCCTGATGGCTTTCAGAGCCCTCTCTGACCCACTTTGTGAGGGAATGGTTGTGCACACAACTGCTCTTCATAGCTGTTGGTGCCTAGATACATAAATAAACACTTTGTGCTCTATATTCAGTGTTTAAAATGAAGTACATCTGGAGAGGATCAATACAGGTGGCAAGCAGTTTGCCACAGGGAATGCTCTCCAGTCAGAAGTGGTAACCCATGGGGTGAGACTCATTCTCCCCCATACTATTGTTTTAGTCATAGGTGTTTTGGCTTATTTTGCAAGACCATTTCTGCTCAGCTTTTTCTGATGTCATTAAAACTCAACTCAGCATAAGTATTTGGCTCTGTAAATAAACCTGAGGCTAGGCTAGGAGCAATACTAGCTTAACCATCAGAGAACCTGGCATATATTCTTTCATATTCTCTCCTTTTTTTTTACCCCCTTCTGACTCTTTTTTCTGGAAGTATTTCTTTATTTTAAGCAACTGTATATAATATCAGAGAAGACAGAGTGCAATGTGGTATCTTTGTAGCACATTGCTTAATGTCCCAGGTATAATCAACTGAGACAATCGCTAGCACTGGAGAGTTTAAGGAAGGGTCAGATTCACGTCAGGAAAAATTTAAGTATTTCTGCTTTCTAAAATGTTTTTAAAGATATGTGTACTTTGGCCAAAAAACTTATTATGGATAGATGTTTTTAAAGAGTGTCAGAATATTGTCTCTGCCTGGTGTTTTTCTCTTCATTATCATGTAAGCTGGGCTTTATAGACTACCTTACATCAGATCATTTCAAAGCAACATCTGTTGGTTTCAAGGTTAAGCTTGCTGTTACAATAAAATACTGCTAAAATGTTAGCTCTCTGTAGAAATACCTTGGCCGAGGTCCACTTCATACACAAATGATTGTCTCATGATACTGCATTGAAAATAGAACATATAAGCTAAATTACAAGGATATTTGTTTGCAGCAATCACTTTTGTTTGCAATAGCTTCAGCTTGAGAGCACTGGAAGACCCTGGCTTTACACTATTTTTGAGGATGTGTTCATGAAACACATGAAATGTGTTGATCCTCACATTGACACTTCCACGGTCAAAATGCCAAGAGTGGAGTGACTCCACTCCATGCCTCCACTGGAGTGACTGCCAATGCCAAGGACAGGCAGGGCTGGATGCAGTCAGGCCATAGCCATTGTTTGTAGGGGATCCCCATCGCTATGCCACCCTGAAATTGGTGTTGATGGATTATCATGGATCAATTCCAGGGAGAAAGTCTCAGCTGGGGCATGACTAACTCAGTGGGTAAGTAAACAAAAGTAGTTTTGTTGCATTTATGGTGGCTATTTTCTTTATGCTAAATGTAATAAACTTGAGATTGGGCAGACTCCTGGCAATTTTTCTTGTTACCAATGTACCTGGCTTTTTACACATAAAACTGCCATTTATTGCACCTAAGCTGTTGATTAGATCAGCTTTTGTGGGTAGTGATGCTAGTGAATTAGGCAGCTACACAGGCATTTTCACTTCTGCAGTGGGGCTTGGGTTGATAGACTGAACCCCAACCTCTGAGGGGGGAACATAATGTTTGTACCGAGCAGCTCCAGCAGGATCACAGGTCTCAAAAATTCTCCTTAGCAAACAGAAGTTTGATTAGAAGTTAGAAATATAAATTGGTGAAGTGACAGATTCTATGATATGATGGAAGCTCAATTATAAGTGGATAACATAATATAAAAAGTGCAGATGAAATCCTATTAAGGTCTGAAAATCCAATATCTCATCTTCCTGACTTTTAATTGATCTTTACACATATTGTCATTACAGTCAAATATTTGAAATGATTCCTGTACACATAAACAAATGTAAGCACATTAACTCTGTTAATAATTTTAACAAGTAATTTGTATTTCCCATTAGAGTATCTTACAATTTGCTTTACTATAATTAAAGATATCATCAGTGATAAGCTTTAATGTGTTATTTAAACTCTGCTTGTTTATAAGATTTGCTTTTATCATTAACTGCAGGTTGATAAGATCCACATCTTAATGAAGACACTCTCATTAAGAAATTAGATTTTATGTCTAAAGCAAATAAGATGTTCAGGTAGACAAGGACTGCTGATTTTTTTCATAAATCCTAAATATAGACCTTTCTTCCTAAGGCAGATCCGTGGTAAGTCAAGCAAGTTCATTACACCATGGCTTTTAGTCTGTTTTAGCAAAGAAGCAATACCTCTGGTTAACAGTATATCCTCCACTTGACATAAAATTATGTATGTTTGTGGTGTCAGAGTACTGATGGGCAAAAGAAATTCTGTACATGAAGACAGTTATGTGTTCTTGCTCTGGAGCAAGGTCAGACCACTTTGCTTTTGACTGAGACCAAAAGCCCTAAAGAATGGAAGTGTTTTTGCCTGTGTTTCCCAAAGCCCAGACAGCAGAGGCTTTCAGGACCAAGTTGGAGAAAAAAAAATGGGATACATTTGGGACTACATTTGGGATTAAATCCCTTGTAAATATTTTGCTTCTTATGCACTTCTAAATCAGGTACAAAACATCCCTCCTTTATTCTTGACTAACACAATGGGAAAAACAGACTATTTGCCTCTGCCCCTGCTCTGTCTTGTATAATCATTATGTCTCAACAGCGGTGCTCTGAAACTGCTGTTCAGAGACAATTTCTTTTATGTTATTTTCCAAGAAGAGAAAGAGAAGTAATATGTATGTTTCCAGTTTGAGGTATGAACTATTTGCTTGTGGTAAAAATGTGACTTTTGGGAGACTTTCTTTAGATATACCCACACTGCCACTTTGTAAACAAAAACAACTTTTGTCACCAGCTATGACTAATCCATTACTTTAGTTCAGTAAGTGGAATATATGTTCAAATCATAACCAAAGAGCTGAAATTATCCTGCAAGGCAGAAAAACAGACAGGTGGTTCAGCTCTTTTTTTTTTTTTTTTGTTCCTAAGGTTATAAGACTTTTAGATAGAGGTAAATAAATGTCCTAGTGAATAAATTAGCAGACTAGGTGGAAGTGAAAGTAATTTTCCTTAGTTTATTTCACTTGTGGTTTGTTTAGAGGGGGTTTTTTTGTCCTCGGTTTTATTTTAAGGAATGAAGCACTTATTCCCTCAGAACCTGCTGCTTTGCCATTCTTATTTTTGTGAAGAGAGGAGATGATTTGGACCTTAATTAAAATAAGAATCACTTCTTCCCATGGAATGACATCAAATATTTTTCTAGCGAGAACCAGCATTTAGTAAAAAAATTTTGTTGCTATTATTTTCATGGAACTTTCAAGATTTCTCAAGGAGATGAAGAGAATCTACAAAGACATAACTGGCAAGTAATAGACTGATGCTCTTCCATTCCACACAGCAGTCAGAACAGCAAATTCATGTGTATCCTCCTCCTCTGTATCCTTTTCTTCCTCTGTAATGTACATTTTCTAAATTATCGAGAGCAGAGTGGATTCAACTATAATGTTAACTGAGAACTGTTTAACTATTAATGTTACTATAATTTTGTATTGATTTTATGTAAACTTTTAACCAAACACAGATTGCATTGCTTAAAGAAGACTTTTGGGAGTTCCTAATAAATTGCCTTTCCGATCTTTAATGGAGCATTAGTAATTATTGGATACAATGTGATTTAAAGTCATTTAGAAGCCACATAACAGTAGCTTGATACAGCACATTTCTGTTTCACTAACAAGCTGTGTTAGATGCAATCTATATCTGATGAGAAACACTAGGAAAAACACTGGCAAAAATTTATCTTGATTGTAAAATTCTCATATGCTAGATAGTATTTTCATCACTAAAAATTACTATAGTGATTTACACATTTCTACAGGAAAAACAAATAGCAGAAGTAGTACAACAGAAGGTTGCAGGATTAACTCACACCTAAATTCAACAAAATCTTAGCCATGGAAAAATAACCAGGTCCAGAACAGATAAGAAAGTGAATGAGTAAAAACATGTTCATGCTTGCAGCAATTAAATTATAACAATTTGTCCACAGAAAGATGAAAACAGAGATAACTGATTATTCTTACTATAGAATTTCTGGTGATGACCAAATTTTTAGACTTTCCCTTCAGTTGTTGGTTAACAGCCAAGAAACCCAAAGAACACACACCACTGGCTAACAAAGATCTTTAGGTGACCAGAAGTTGCTGTGATGCAGCAACTGGACAAAATTCATTGTAGTGGGACATATGAATGGCCTGACAAGTCTTCCGTGTCTTATCTAATTTCCAGACCTGATAACACCTCTGATACTTGCTTTAGGTGCAAAATACTTCAGAAATTTTTCCACAGTCCTCCTGTTGGTCATCTGGCACAGCTTGTTTAAGTGGGCTGACTGTGCAGTGAATTGAGGATGTCTGAGAAGAGAATTCACTTCTCTGTATTGCTATTGCTTTTTCTTTTGCTGCCGATAACCCCTGTAGTTCCAGCAGCTGGAACCTAAGTTAAGGACTTTTTATTAGGCACCCTATAGCCATGGCCAAAGGCCCCATCACATCGGAATTGCACACAGACCTAAGAGAAAACTGCCTACCCCTTGTCCTCAGCACATTAAGGATGCTATAGCTGTCAGTTTGTGCCTCTGTCCCTATCACAGCTCACTATATCCACAGCCTGCTCACAATGTTCCCTGTTCCTGTTCCTTCTTGCTCCTTTCTTCACTGCTCATCCCGACATAGCCCTGAAGCCCCCACCTGTTTCCCACCCAGATGCCAACCTCCCATGTCTCTGCTTTCCACCCCTGCATTTTGGGCATCCAGTTCCCACCAGTCCACATATTTCTCCATTCAGTATCTAAATCACCTCTTCAGTCTCCTTTCCCCATTAGCTGCTTCCACTTTGGCTGTTACTGCCACTCAATTCTCTTTCATATTTTCACTCTGTCCACAGCAAACACTGCTCAGGTCTGCAATAAATTTCAGCTAACCCATTTCTTGTTCTTCCCATCAATCTACCCTGATGCCTTTTACCAGTTTTGTCCCTCGGGAATTATTTGCTCTTTACTTGGCCCCTATAAAACTGTTGAAGTAAATGTATTCCCATCATGTCTACCCATCTTTCTTCAGCATTTATGGTCCTCAGGTCATTACAGAGCATAGGTACCGCTACCTTTCCTGAGATCACCAATTACCGTTGAAGCCACTTCTTTAAAACTCAACCCATTAATTAGATATTCTTGCTAGTAGTTTCACCCCTTTCTTACTAGCTCATATATACATTTCAATACCCTTGCTAATCTATAAACAAAGAAAAAGCCAGCAGGACTTGCATTTGTAGGTACTTTCTGCCAAGTAGGCTGAAAAAGGCTTCCACGAGTAACAACACTCCTCACCACCCTTGCAGATGGCCAGATGCCACGGCCTGGGGCACGGCCCAGAAAAGTTCATCTGTTGACTCAAGTGATCAACAAATAGGGTCTGCTGCCTTATTTCTCTGTCTGTAAGAGCAGACAAAAGCAACTTAACAAACATTTTTAAGATTTAGGTTTTTTTTATGTGCTCATTTCGTGGTGTACCATGACTCCTGGAGATCATGGGTGTGACTCTAGAAAGCAGAAAGCCCATAAATATTCTGTACAGCACTCACTGGTGGAAAGAAATGCAAATGTTCACAGCCAGCAAGCAGCCAGCTTACCTCATCCATTACCTCAATCGGCGTATTCTCATGTGTACAGGAACCTTCTTGGGTAGATCTAAAATGAGACAGTGATTGATTATGGAAGGAACTGTTATGTAACTTAAACATTATCTCCATTTCCACAACCCTAATCACAAAGTTCCAAATGCATTCAAGTGACAAACCAATTTAAAAACAATTTGACTCCCAAGAAAATCACAACAGGGAAACACTTTAAACTGAGCAGGTATTACAATGCAATTAGCAAAATTAACCCTTTATCACCACAGCAAATCAAGAATTTTCACCTCTCACTGTTTCTTTAAAATGTCTGCAATTGGAAAAGTGACTTCCGGCATGGAGGAGTTAACACTACAACAATCTCTCCCTTACAGATTTTTAACAGTCACCAGGTGGCAAAATCTATTTATACACCATATGTTTGTAATAGGATCTCAATTTGTAAGATACAACATTGAATTTCTCGAATGAATATGCTGAACAGAATAGCATGGCAACTGAAGCTGCAATATCATGATAAAATGTATTAAAATAGGTGTTAATATAATAATCAGCTGTGTTGTGTTCCATATGGCAATTTATGTTAACAGTTAAGCTAAACCCCATCTGCTTCTTCAAAAGCTGAATATAATAAAGGAAGAAAGGTCATGATCATGAACTTCTGCCTCCAAGTCACATTGTATGTATGCAATAATGAATGTAAAGCTCATTGGTTCTCTATATGATGCGTTTCAAAGAAAAAGGCAGGGGTTTTTCCTCTACATTACCAGATAAACTAGCTCCCTATTTCCTAACTTATTAACAGAGCCTTATGGAAGTGCACAGATGGCAGCAGAATGGTGAACGACAGTGCAAAGAGTAGACCCAAATTTTTCCTGCACCGAAGACCCTGTCATCTCAAGGTATACCTGATTCTGCTGCTATGACAAGACAAATGGTACATTCCACACATCTAACAGGTGTGCTGTGCTACCGTTCTGCTTGTACTGAGACGCGCTGACAGTACAGCAATGGGGAACATTTGTCTTTATAACAACTGACAAGATGCATGATTACAACTGTAAGGGTACCAGGGATAAAAAAAAAGGCAGGCCCTCTCTGTGATCTTAGTTATTAGTCACATGCCTGAAATGCTGACCAAATCTAGGAGAACAGGAATTATTTTTTAAATTGCCCTCAAAGAATATTATCTTCCACCCTGTTTCCAATAAACAAATGAAACATATCTAACCTGGTGTAGATTTTTATTCTTTTTTGAACTTAGCCAAGTTCAAACTATTAATGTCCATCTGAAATTCATCACATCTGTCGCTTTATTTTTTTAACCCTTAAAAAATCTATTACTATGATGGATTTTTTCAGCACAAATAGCTCAGAAGGGTTGCTACCTGTGAATTTGCCCAATGTGAGCAAATCATATATGTATACTATATCTATTTTTGAAGACAAACCTCTCCTGGGATACCTTTGAAGGAAATATAATTATTAAGCCCCATGTTCAAACAGAGGATCCTTACCTGGGCACTTACCTTACATCTTTTCTATATTACATCTTTTACTGCACTGAGATATTTAAAGAAAGGGTCTAGGTTGTCAGTTTTGTCACACATGAGAAACAGCCTATTAAACATTTCTTATATCAGCCTGTTAAATTGTACAGAATTCCTGAATTTTCCTTCCTAAAATGTGTGTATTCCCAACATGCCTGGAAGGTAACCTGGAGTGTAATTTCTATGAACTCATAGATCTGTAAGTATAATTCTGCCATTGATGAACAGATGTGTTGTCCTCTGCAACACACAACAAATTCACCATATAAACAGCTCTAGGTTTCCCTTTTGGAGCTAGAAGTTGACATATGGAAGGGTAAGAGTTTGTGCAACCTGGGATACCCCTTCTGAGAACAAAAATAAAGAGGATTAGAAACATGGTTTATGCCTACCAACAATAATTTAAGCTTCATTAATTGCCTCCCAGGGCACAGTAAAGGCCAGTGTGGGTTTTTCTCTATCTATGAAAGTGTGGGTTAGTTAGACCTTTTCCACCCATGAGGAAATTACACATACAGCACCACCAGCTAGTGTACAAACAGGAGACCCTCCTGTTCCTCCAAAGATGTGGACTATGAAAACATCAAAGGTCTCCCGCAAGATCTCCCCCAAGACTCCCACCAAGTGAGTGAATGTCCTCTCTGGACAGTGAAGACAGTCACTGTGAACCAGTTCAGCTGCCCTGACTTTATACAGCAGAAAACTGGACACAGGAGCACCAGCAGTTCAAGGTAGAGGATGATGTGACATAACATGGATGTTATTCTCAAGGTGTTTTCCTCCAGAATGTGCTGGGAAAAGGGATAACTGAAAAAGAATATTCTGTCTTTTAAAAAAGCTCTAAGTCCCAGCACCACTCAGAGCCCCGCTCACACAAATTTGCTGGGTCTTCCTACAAGCCCTGCTTTTCTGTTTCCTGTCTTATCTACAAGCTTCTTGACCAGATTTTTTGTTCTTGTATCTGCCTGTGAAAGCTATCCGTAAATTTTTAAGCAGGCAAAAATGCAACTAATAAATAATAATCAATTTAGAAGGTAGGTCTTTAGACAAGTGGTAGAGTCCTTTCTATCACAGACAGTTATTACCTCAGGAGAGCTGCTGTGGCCTCCTTACATATTCAGTCCTGCACTTCTCTGTTTTATTTATGATAAAGTAAAACAAAAATGAATTTAGAAGGAAATGATATCACTTCTATGCCATTAAAATTGAGACACAAACCACAGAAGCCAAGATATGCAAAGACATGACTGTCATTTTTCCTGACACCATGCAGTCTGACATAGTGTCAGACTTAACTTTGAATTTCCTGGCTTTGGTGGGTTCTTGTTCTAACCCCAAGATATCATTTAAATGCAGTTTGTCGTTTCTGAATATAACTGTAACTCTTATATTATCAATAATAATAGGGTACCTTCTGCTCCTCAGGGGCAAACTCTCAAACAAATGGCTTGTGAATCAATAAATATGTTCTGTGCTGCAGCTGAATTTATTTATTCATGAGATGCTTATCTCTCTGTAAATTCCTTAGGAAAAATCCTTAATCCCACCATACTGAATTGACTATTTATCAGTTTTAAATTGGACCTTATTAATTTTGTTCCATGCTGGAAAACGTCTCTCACAATCCATCTTCGGACAGAATTGAATTTCTTTCTGTCTCCCTTTTCTCTCTCAGGGACAAAACCCAGTGAATGGGGAGAATGGGAAATAACAGATGGCAGCAATCTCCCATATACAAATCTTCTCCGTCTGAGCGTCCTGGAAACTCTCTTTGCAATGTACTTGCAGAGGCCTGTATGCCATGGCATAAGCACAGTCACATTTGGCTTCTCACTTATCGATGACAGGCTGAGCTGTTTCTTCTTTTGTTTTATTGCTGGCTCACTGGCAGCTGCTGTAAGTAGAGATCAGCTCCATCACAACCAAGCACAATTATATTTATGGGCTATGGAGGTACTTACAAACCCGTAAGCATAACACTGAATTAAATGCTAAGGTTGTGATGTAGGTTTTACCTACTGACTGTGGCAGGAGATGTCTTCTCGAGATCTAGGAGCTAAGAAAACAATGTTCTGCTGTGGGCTCATTTGAATAATCTCACCACTCATTAAATACAGCTGCAAGGCAAGGAATGACAGGGTTCAAAGGCAGACCAGGGGAATATATTAGTAACAAAATTATTGTCAGAGCCTTTAGGTATGTTTCCCGATATTCCTCAATGTAATTCTATAAATTACAATAGGAACAATTGTGTCATTTGCAAACACTTGAAAAGGTTAACAGAAGATTCTGTGCTGTTAGCCTTAATAGTCTATTTTTAGAAACACTGTTGCTAGAGAATTTCAAAATATTGTATATTCTGATTAAAGATGAAAAGGGGATTTGGTTTGGGCGTTCATGGGCTATTTCACATTATGTGATTTGTAAGTGAGAAGTCCTCGACTGTGTTCTTTTCTAAAAAACAGCTGTTGATATGATTTAAAATACATTGCCTAATTCCAGTATCTTTTAGAGGCTGCAGACTGCAGGAAAAAGACAGCATTCAGATATTCACACAAGGTTATGTTTTGCTTGTGTTTTTACATACTATTATCATCCAGCTACTTTTCTGGCCAAATGGCATTCACTGGCTCATCAGAAATGCTCCATTCTCCATTTTTTGGCAAACACTCCCCAATACACCTGTTAGGACAGGCAACGAGCACAGCAATGGGGCAGCCTCTCTTGATTCAGTTCCTGTGATCAGAGGGTGCCAAAATGCTTCAGGGCTATCAAAGTGTTGACGTCTCCAGTGCAATTTTCATCTTTCCTAAATAAAATAAACTTTCCAATATGGCTCAGGAGATTGGAGTAGTGTCTTTTTTCTTCTCTGCAAATAAGAACTGCTGCCATCCTTTAATATTTATCAACCCAAATCCAGAGGGAAATATTCAGCTGCTCAATTTCCAGAATACTTGTTTTTTCTCACCCCCCAAAAAGCTCCTGTATTCTATGAGGCAAAGAAATTCAAATGCATTTGATTTGGGAGAAGAGGGATATTACCAGTGCTTGGAGGCCTATGTGGCAAGTGGCCATATTTCAGATCTGCCACTGTAATCAGAAGTAGAGTGACTGGAAGGTGTTTTCCATGAAATACCTCTCTGGAGCTAAATCCAGGGACTGGGGCATTGTTTGTGAAAACACTGTCATTTTTAAAGGAAATGTACTTGTTTACACATCATAAAAAATTTAAGAGGCATTTCTCCTTTAGGGACAAATGTGGATGACTAGAGCTAAAGGAAGTTATTTTCTGGATCCTTCAAGTGAGAGGGAAAACTAAAAAGGACTGTAAGTTCTGCTTATGGAGTGTTTCACTTTTAACTTCTGTAAAACAGGTAAATGAAATGCTTCGTATGGAAGAGATACAAGAGCTCCCAATTAGACCTTGGTTTACACAGCACACAGGCACCCACTTATCTTCCAGCCTGTGAGTAGTAATGCTGACTCCCAAAGGACATGCTTTACAGCTGAGCATAGTCTTCAGCCTGGATGGAAAGGAGGAGCTGGCACAGTGGCAGCGTGCCATGCTGTGCCTTGCTGTGTCTTCTGTGCCCCTGACTCCCCTCCTTTTCTAGGCCAGGGAGCAAAGGACCTCTCCATGCAGCAAGGATTATTCTGCAGCAGAGATCAGTGGGCTCACAAATGAAGTTTGATTATACTCATTGTTGCTTTAAGTCTTGTTTTGGTCCTGCAGATGCTTTGCTTAACCTTGCAAAAGTCATTTGTAGGCAAACTCACAGGCAAAAGTCCTTTGTTAACAGCAAGCCAACACCAGCTGCTTTTAGCCTTTCTCTATAGGAACAAATGTCACAAAAAAAGAAGGAAAGAGAATATGTTTTTATTTTTATTTCATAGGGAATTAAAAGCACTAGAAGCCATGGGCCTATCTCACTGCACAATTTAATTAGACTATTTTTCAGTGGTTTGTTTAGTTCTCTTATTCATATTTAATGTGGCTGCAAACAGCAAGCAAGGAGTTTGGTTCACCAGCGTAATGATGCATTATGCTAGCCACTAAACTCCTGAGACTTTGTGATCCTGGCAGTTATGGTCAGGTCAGCCCCTGTTATTCAGTTTCTGGAGTCACATGTGAAGAATATTAGCATTTGTTCTTCCAGCAAGGGGAGGGAGAGCACAGGACCAGCAGGCCGATGGATGCTGTTGCTAGGCAGGAGCCAGAGTCCTGCAGTAGGGTCACGTTTGGTCCCCGACACTGTGGCACCCATTGTCATCGCAAATTACTGGACACGGATTGAAGAAAGCAGAACCATATTCTCTGGAAGGACAGAGGAAAAAGAGTGGATGGAAGAAATACAGTGTTAAGAGTAAATTTTTGCCATTACTCATCACAAGGGGCCATGCTCATCCTTGGCTTTTAGCAAGGCTTGTTCTGCTGAGAGGACAAACTGCACAAAAGGACAGACAGAGCTGTTTGTGCCAGTGGCCCTAAACTGCTCGTTACCCCCTTCAGCAACTTGGAGATAATATTGAAACTGAAACATGCATCCAAGTGTTCAGGAGGACATGCTAAGAGAACTGCAGGTGGTGAGATTTGGAAATCCTTGCCCTAGTCATCCCACACCCCTGTTAAACATGTCTGCTGCCCTGGAGTTTTTCCGAGCCCTGAGAGCTCTTCAGACACTCTGCTCTAGGGTAATAATTTCACTACCTGAGACAGAGAAAGCAGAATTGCCTGGGGCATCTGCCAATAACACGGGAACGTGACAAACAGAATTTACGTTTTGTTTTTTTGGGCCTTTCTTTTTAGTGACCTTTTAAAAGTCAAGCTTTGATAATCTAGTGGTAGTACTGATCAACTTAATTTTCTCAAGTTGGTTACATATTGCAATTTCTAGAGTACATTTCTGTGACTATATGTAACAAATGTTGGATTTAATTTGACAGAAATGGATATTTTTAGGAATTTTTTGAGGATGTTAATAATAAGGAAAACTGACAATGGCGTGGCACCTTTGAGTTTTAGAAAGTTAAAAGACCTATTGAGAGGTCTCAAATATTAATTCCCACTTCTAGCTTATGTAAGAAACACATTTGGAATAGGATAATAATAAGAAAAATATCTATCCACTTCTTATGCAGAAAAGTTTCAAAATCTTTTTCATGGGAAAGAAATAACTCAGAGAAAAAATAATATTCTAATCAAGTCTGAGATGTTATTGCAGTCATATCATACAGCAATGGTGTAATAGATTATGAATGATGAATGAAGGCAATAAAATTAGATAATCTAAAGCAGCTCTCCATACAGAGGGCTTTCAGCCAAAGCTGGTGTTGACATACTATGCAGCCTTAACTGAAAAGAAGGCATGCAGCTGAAGTCTACTGATGGTCTTGTGCTTTGAGGATTTTTTTGCATATCTGAAAAAGAACTATCCTGGCTTTGAAATCAGTACATAAAAATAGAATGGCAAAAAAAAAACCCCATGGAGGAAACTCAAGCTGAACCTGAATGTTATTTTAAGCAGAGGAAGGCAAAAGTCTGTGCATGGAATATGGACAAAGCTTCTGAAGAGGACTGATGAACATCTTCCTGGTGCTTAAGAGCAGAATATATAAAACAGTCAGATGAAGTCAGTAACTCCATAAAATGACTATGATGTACTTTAAAAACAGAGCTACGAACAAAAGCAAGGCGTATGACAAGTGCTGGGGTTGGAATACATGTTGCAACCAGTTGGTCCATACTGGCCTAAGGTGTGCCTGGGTTGCAGGCAAGGAAGCTGTAACCTGTGCTGGGTTTTGTTTCCTGCACTATCTCCGTAAGAAAGAGTAGTGTTGAAAAGAGAGCCTTGCCCCAGTAGCAAGGAATAGAAAAGTGAAGGCCATTGACCATATAGAATTTTATCTTGTGATTAGGCTGGCCAGTCAGACCTGGGAAAATGCACAACAGAACTGCTGGATATGAATGCACCAGGATTACATCTGCAGTGTTTCATTAACATTGGTATGGCTTGTGTAGAGAGGACCATCTAGCAGAACAGAGAGCTTAATTCAGACTTTATGGCTGCTTTAATATGAAAGTGAAAAGAAAATTCTCAAGAGGTACTCAGAAATTTGTAAGGACTCTGCCTGAGGGTCAGAAAAACAATCACAATTATTCATGCTTTTCTGTCTGTACGCAGACTTTCCAAAATACATGTTATTGAAACATGATCTTGACTTCTGTGTATATAATCAGCTTCAAGTCCAGGGCAAAAGACTGGCATTTCACAAAGTTCCTCAGTCCATGCCATTATGAGCATACATTGTAACAGTAATGATAGTGAAAGCAATGAAAAGAAATGCAGGAAATGCAGACAGACTATAACTTGCACACAACATTTATATGAAAGGGTTACTTCATGGCTTTACAGCGGCTATGGAACAAGGCTTTGTAACTCTTTAGCAATATTAGCAGTGGTGAGTGAGATGATTTATGTCACACAGCTGAAATGATGGAAGTCTAGAGATGTGGTCTACAGTAAGCCAGGCTGGACTGCAGCCAGGATACTCTGTTAAGTAACACTACTGGAAGCTCATGAAAAGCAATCTTGGGATCTTTAATTACTGCAGAGGAGCAAGCTAACTGCTTTGCAGATCATCTGAAAAGCATTTCATCACCACAGTGGAGCCTTACAGCCAAGGCACTCTTGGGCATTTGGGAGATCTGGGTCTGACTCCCCACTCAGCAGAACAGAGGAGAAATAAACCCAGCTTTCCAGGACTCCACTCCTGCCATGACACACATGGCCACAACCAGCCTCCGTGCCTCGCAGCCTTTGCCTGCTTTGTCAAAAAAGCAGAAATTGGATGTGATGGTGCATTTGTACATGTCTATCCCTATGTGAGCCTTTCATTAGTGGGAGTTTTCCTGCTCTGGGGAGCCATCTTCTTAGGCTGGGGCAATGTGGTGGCACTTTGCATCATGTCCTGTGCATGTGGGAAACAGCAGGAAGTGACAGGCACCTCAGGAGGTAACCAGAGGGATGACCCTGACAAAGAAAGGGTCCTCCTGATGGATGTTGGTGACCTGCACCAATGGCTATTCAAACAAAGAGGCCCCCAATGCCAGGCACGCCTCAGTAGAAGACCTGGGCTCCACAGCCATTGCTGAGGCTCAAAAGCAGAAGAGAGGCTCAACACTTCAATGCAAACATGAGAAGGACAAATATCACTATGAAAGGGAGCAGGGCTGAGGCCAAAAATGAGACATTTGACATTTGTCAAATGACATTTGACGGGTCTGGTCTGGAAGCACAGGCAAAAGCAAAAGTATCCAGATGGTAGAACAAGGGCTTATGAAGAATAAGTCAGAAACACTGAGGGACTTGCTGCTAGACATATTAATCTGGAATTAAATAATGTTATGTATTTCAAAGGAGGCATAATAAAATCCCCAGATACATTACTATAAATCATCTAATTTTAACCCCCTAAAATATTCTTATTTCTAAAGTAGTCTGATAGTTAAATCTAGAGATAGGGCATTCAAAGATTTAATTTAATTAGCTGTAGAATTATAGGCATTTAGTCTAAATCAAGAGAGACAGCTGTAGTGGTTGCCTAAGAATAACATGTAAGACTTTAAGCTCATTCAGACTAAAATTTTCTAATCACAAACTGCCAGTAAGCTTTTGAAATAGGTGCTACTATATGAGCTGGGAAACAGAAGAAAATTCTTCAGAATTAATCATATTAAATAATAAACTCAGCAGATTAGGAAAAGAAACTATAAAAAAGCAGGCACTCTTAGGAAAACAAAAACACTAAAGAGAGTGGACCAGAAGGATGAAGAACTGTCCCACACTAATTCTTTATCAGTAGAAATGCAGCAAACCAAACTGTTACAATAGATTTGGATTACTATGCTGAGATGAAACAGACAGAGAAAATACATTTATCTGAGTTCTAATAATTACTATCTTTAACA
Source organism: Peucedramus taeniatus (assembly GCA_013400575.1). Classification (NCBI taxonomy): domain Eukaryota; kingdom Metazoa; phylum Chordata; class Aves; order Passeriformes; family Fringillidae; genus Peucedramus; species Peucedramus taeniatus. The sequence goes on along the minus strand of WBNO01017580.1, from coordinate 43,138 downwards.
TAAAGGAAAAGTGATTGGGTTAATTCTAATAGCTGTTTGAAACCTTTGAACAAAGGAACTCTCAATCATCTACAGAAAACATTCATAAGGTCAAATTGCCTGTAGTAGGTTGCTAGAGTAATACGATAAATTAAATAAATGGTTATTTCTCCTTTACAATAAGAATATCTGACAAATATATCAATATTTCTCTCAATTTTTATGAGCAGATGAAATATTTAAGCTAGACATTGAACATAGGAATCTGTACCTTTTCATTTGTGTAAAATGGTCAATCTGAAATAAAATTAGTCTATGCAAAAAGACTCAAGCTAAAGAAACCAAAAATACGGTTTAAAATCAGACACCGCAGTTTTGAAAATAAGCATTAAGTAATGGAAAATGCATGTGTTCAGACAGCATTGTTTGATAAGTTGCCAGATGGGAACCCTTGAGGGCATAAAGGAAGTGTCTCGGGATCTTGCTTCTTCCTCTGTGCCCAGGTGTATGGATGTGAGCTGATAAGAGTGAATTCAGCCTTTAAAAGCCCTATTAACATCCCTCTAGTAGTTTTCCCTGTTCTCCTGTGGTGTTTTTGGCTGGAGTAGAGTTAATTTTCTTCATAGTAACTGGTATGGGGCTGTTTTAGATTTGTGCTGAAACCAGTGTTGATAATAGAGAGAGGTTTTAGTTACTGCTGAGCAGGTCTTTCACAGAGCCAAGGTTTTTTCTGCTTCTAGCAACACCCCAGAGAGGAGGCTGGGGGTGTTCAAGAATTTGGGAGGGAGCACAGCTAGAACAGCTGACCACACTGACTAAAGGGACTTTCAAGACCATATGCTGCCATGCTCAGTATATAAATTTGGGAGAAGAAGGAGGAAGGAGGGATGATGGTGTTGGTTAGAGCCTGGTGCTAATAACATCAAGGTTGTGGGTTTGATCCTTGCATGGGCCATTCACTTAAGAGCTGAATTCAATGGCCTTTGAGAGTCCCTTCGGACTCAGAATATTCTATGAGTCTGTCTTCCCAAGTGATGGAGCCCTACTTTCCTGGAGATGGCTGTACACCTATCTGCCCATGGTAAGAGGCAAAAGAATTTCCTGTTATGTTTTCTTGTACATCCAGTTTTATTTTACCTATCCAGTTTTATTTACATATATTACCTATTACTTATCTCAACCCATGATTTTTTGCTACACCCTTCAGATTCTTTCCCCCATCTCACTGGAGTAGGGTAGGGAGTGAGTGGCTTTGTGGGGCACGGTTTAGGATGGGGTTAAACCATGACACTTCCTTGGAGTTCTCCCTTTTCGTAAGCATTCAAAGGAAATTTATGCACAGCATCAGAAAAATGTCCAAAAAATGGAACAAATGGATGGAATCTGGAGCAAGAGATATTTCAGAAAACTGGTCTTGGAGCAAGAACTATTTCAGAAAACTGGTCTAGGAGAGAAGAGGTGAATTCTATGAGGCAGCAGCTATGAGACTCAATGGGATAAATGATCTGTGGGCCAGGAAGTTGCAGGCATATTTCCTTATACATTTTGTATATATAGGCAGGACAGCTGTGGTCTCTAGTGGAAAGCTCACTGAAGCCAGTGATTGTATGCCTAGAGTCCCTCTCAAGTCAATGCAGTGAATAAGCACTCCAAGGGCAGCTTCTTTTTATCCCAGTGTAGGTGACTAGAAAATAGGTCAGATTATTCACTCTTTAAAAACTGTGTATTTCATTCATGTAGATGAAACAGATCTATCTGATACAGTCTATATAGATGTCCAAAAGTCATTCAGCAAAGTTCTTCCACAAAATTTCCTAAGCTATCTAAATGGGTGTGGGATAAAACGTTGTTGCATGAATAAACAACTGCTTAAAAGGTTGGGAGAAAGGATAAGAGTAAATGGCCAATTTTCACAGTTGAGGGAGGTCACCAGTGGAGTCCTACAGGGACCATGCTGGAACTCATGCTCTTTCATATAATCTTGACAGTGGTTGTGGAAGTGTGGGCAGTGAAGCAGCAAAGTTTACTGAGAATACTGGGTTGTTCAGGGTCAGAATGTTGGAGACCAACAGTGGAAAAAGGTATAAGGACCTCTTAAAGATGAACGACAGGGCATCATAACTCAGTATAGAGAAAGATACAATGAGGAAAAACTTCTGATACAAAATTGGGCAATTTTGTCTCATATTACCCTTCAGGACCAAGATCCTAGGCTTCTAGTGGAAGTAGAGAACTCCTTCAAAATCTTAGCAAGGAGGAATTATGATAAAAAAGCCAAATTGCCAGCATAAAGGACTATAAGGAAAAGAATACAGATCAAACCAGAAAACAACCTGATGCTTTGAAACAATGACTAAGAGAGGCAGAAGATTATAAAATTGTGAAGGACAGGGTTAGACCATTTCACAAAGGCTTTACAGTCTGTTCCTGTACAAAAATAAGAAAGCATCAATAGTCATTCAGAGACAGTATGTTCATAAAAACAAAATTAAAGCAAGTTGTTCTTCACACAGCTTATATTTCAGCTGTGGAATTTCTTGCTTCAGATTGCTGGGGGTTTACATAAGTGCTTACAGAGATCCAAAAAGCAACCTGTCCAAGGAAGAGAATACCTTTCTTTCTAGGGTAATTAATTGCAAAATAAATGAATAATAAAACCATCCCAAAATCCCAAATGTATTGGTTTATGAAACTACTGACCTGCGACTTGTAGAGTGCTTGGAGAACATTTTAGTAGTATCATAGATAGCCAACAGCTTTTCAAACTCATCCTTTGGCATCTGCTGTCAGTCATTGCCAGCAGAAAGACACTGGGCTAGATAGATCTTTTTCTCAACTCAGTCTGGTTGCTCTTATATCATGTGAATAAAAGGACATTCTTGAAAAAACTTTGTCTTTTGTACCACAGTAACTTCCATGCTCAGTTTTAGAATTATAAAAGTACCTCAAATATGAAATAGAAAACTGAGTAATTTCTAAGAAGGAGAAAATGCAGAATAGAACAAAATGAAGCAAAAAGCCAAAGAAAAGTATTTGAAAGAATAAGCATACACACACACACACACACACACACACTGCTGTAATGGTTACCAGATCTGCAAAACACAGGAGTTGGAAAATGGAGAAACTAGGATTGACAATACAGTGAGTCCTTTAAAGAAATAATAAGCTCACACTGGGCTGCACAGAAACTAGTTCCCTTGACTACCAGAGACTTTTAGAATGGAAATAAACCCAGAGGTGACTGAGAGAAAGAGAAAGAGCAAGTACAGAAAGAGGGGAAAACAGAGACTCCAATTAAAATGCGCCAAGAGGCTGAAAAAATTCATGAGGACACCTCAGATGACGTTATGCAAAAGACTGGGCAATGAGTAGACTTCATTGGGCCAACATGAATGCACAGAGCATAAAAATGGTCAGAAATCATTGCCACTGTGCAAAGTACCAGAGATAGAGAGGCTGGGAGGCTGTGACCATTTGTGATGCACCCAGCAGAGCTTGACAGCAACTGGCAACTGATGTATTTAAACATGGAGGAAACCACCGCCTGCTGATAATTGATTATTACAGTTGTTCTTTTGAAGCTAACAAAAGTAAGCAACACATTATCCAGCACTCTGGTGAATCACACTGAAGTAGTAGCAGTCATCAAACACTGCATTTGCGATGAGTTCATTTGAGATAATGGGTCACCATACCCATTGGAGGAATTTTTAAGTTTTTTAAAGTACCAGGGTTTCAGATGCAGCTGGCAATTCTTATTGCTGATAGTTTTATGGGCTGGTCAACATTATTAGTAGCCAAACAGATATTAATTCAGAGAAGATCTTCCTGAGGTTTACTGACATGCCCCTGTGGAATCAAATGCTTTACTGGTTGGGATGCTAATAAACTGAAAGCTCTACTCATAAGTCCTATGGCATGGTTCTACAGCCCAGAGCTGCAGGTAACAGCCAAGAAGCAGAGGGAAGCAGAGTGGGGAAGGAGAGAGCAAGCCCAGCATGATCATTCAAGAAACTACAACACAGCTCTAGGTAACTCAGAGATAATGGTGTGGCTGGTGTTGTGGAAACAGAATTTGAGGAAAAAGTCACTTTCTCTGCAATACAGGTAGGAAATGGAGAGAAACAAGATTAGCCTCAGATGTTGGAAGACAGCCCTGGCCACACAACTACTCTTCTGCTCTGATAAAAATCTTATTTTTGATCCTCAAACAGCATCTGAGAAAGTCAACAGCTACAATCTTGACATGGCTTTAAAGCCACACACTATGCAGAAGGGAAATGACTCCTGCCTGAGCATCAAGTGATACAAGTGAACTATGCTGTGCCACTCAAAAAGTTCAAGCCCAAAGATCTGTCATTTTTATGTTGTGATTACACAGAAGCATTGGTAAGAGCTTTTCCAGTTTTATGTCATTTTCATGCATCATTAGATAACTGGTGCAACATCATTTAGAGAAAACCTCTTAAAATTACTCTAGGAGATTGTTTTCTGCTCACTTGATCAGTACGGGTGCTGAGTTCAGATGCTGTGAGCAAAGGGTGTTTTTGAAAGCCCAAATAAAAAAAAACTGCTTAAGTTTTTCATAAACTGTGGAGTGTCATTCAAATGAGCAGTCCAAATAAGACAAAATATAGGTCAAATAATAAATATGAAAATAAATATGAAAGTTACACTCAAATCAGAAATTCAGAGCTGTGCTGTGGAAGGGTTGGGGAAGATTTGTGTAGCTGAGCTGTATCTCCTTCATCTCACAGAGGCAGAGGAAAGCCTGTGATCCTGAAGCCATGCCACAGATTTTGCCTCACGCATACATTGCCTCAACTAAGAATTCATTTAAATTAAGAGCATTGAATGTTACAAAGCAACGCATTCAGGTAGGAAGGTGATTACAGCATCCTGTAAAATGGCTTACTTGAAGAATAGGCCCTTTATATTGCAGGATCAGGCTCTTCTCCATACCCTTAACACTGTCTCTGGGAGCAATCTGGCTGATAAACCACTTGGTATATGAGCTGAATGGCTCTTTTGATTCCCCTGTCTCAGCTAAATATCCACTGAAAACAGTAGAAGCTTAGACATCCAGAGCAGAGGAAGACAGTCATGTAGTCACCTAAACTCAGGTATCTTAAACTGTCATGCATTATGACTTTTTCTTTTCTCCTTTGTAGCTGCTCTTACCCTCTTGCCCTTATTTAGCATAGTTAAAATGAGTAATTCATTTAAATTAGTGAAAATCAACTACTAATTTCTTTGTTTGCACAATCTATTTCTTTCTTCTGAGTGGCTAGGGGAAAACTAGGGATATTTTCTTTTTTATGTTTGCCAGATTCTAGCATAACGGGAGCCAGGAAGCAACTGGCTTTTTGGACTGTATCACAGTAAAATTTTATATTATTGATCTTAAAGTACTGGTTACATGTCAGACCCTATGTAATGTCAAAACAGCAGAACTTGCCTCTGCTTGTGTATGCGTCTAATTGCAGAGTGATATTTTCACCTGACAAGTATCAGACTGGAGAATCTGAAGCTGATCATGTGTGTATATATGTATATATGTATGTATATACATGTAAATGAATTATAGTGACTGTGTTTATAACATTTTTGTTCCTCTTAATTACAAATTCATCATCCATATTTTGCATAAACAGCTGTACTTACATTAATTTTTTTCAGAACATTATGGTAATTTAATTTTAATTAGCAGCAATACGTTTTCCTGTTGTTACTGTCTCTTCCTAATAACCTGTTGTTCTCAAAGCTTTCTTTAGATCTCTGGAACTTCTTCAGTTTTCTATTTAAATACTGATGAAACTTAACCCTGGTTAGTTTTCACATCTGAGAAGATCATAACTCGATGTGTACTATTATCCATTAAAAATCACTTAAGGCAGTTGCTGTTACCATTGTAACACGGTAAACCTGACAATAGACTGTTAGTTCAAAAGAAAGAACCCAGTAATTTCATTTATTTTCTATTCCTCAAAACATCTGCAGTGACGTAAAAGAAATGTCAAGTTAAAAATAACAATTCATGGGTCATGGTATCAACTGTGATTTCATTACATTATGTCTCTGAGCAGACTAAAGCTGCTCTTGGCATTCAGACTTTAGGTGAGCTTGTAAATGAAGAAAAGCTTAATCTATTTCAGTTTAAGATTATCAATTATTCAAATACCTACGCAGAGCCTTCATTTTCCCCACACTGCTCAAATGAGAACACAATGTAGTCTGCACAGTGGGAGGCAGGTAAGTACTGGTGAGCTCTGTTTGCAGTCGGAGCCTGCAGCCTCTGCATTAAGCCAGGGTGGGATGCTGGGAGCCCGTGGCTAATGTAGGGCTGAGGATGGCTCACCAGCCAGCTGGGGAAGCTGGACATGAGCTCAGTGTCAGCATCGTGCCAAGGGGCTTCCTGCATTTTGTCTGGGAGCTGTGCTGTACCTGCAGACAAGCCTTACCTGTGCCTGCCAGCACTCCCCTGGGATGGTGTGCCTTGGTTCTGGGAGGTTCTGCTTGAAAGAAAGCTCTTCCAGGTCCCTTCTAAACGCCTCTCCTCCTATGCTGAAAGTCAATTATTACAAAGCATATTATTACTTTTACATTAAGTAATATACAATTATTACTCTATCATTTAGAAAATTAAATCTGTGAATACGGGTTTAAATTGCTGGAAATCTGAAAAAAAAACCCAGCAGAGGAAAGTACATATAACACCTTACCCCTGCAATGTATTTATGGCAGTTACATTGCAGTATCTATGACTGACAGGACTTGATAAGCTCATGTTCTGTTCTGAGATACCTGCATCAAGCAAGAAAGAGAACTTTTATCCTTATTTCAGAACTACGTTGCTTTAAATTAGTAAACCTTTGGGGCTGACCTTACTTCTAGGGAACAAAAATTGCCAGCTTCTAAGTGAGAGAGACAAAGATGAAATCTAGAAGAGCTGATATTTCAAGACATCCCTCACTTTAAGCTATCTCCAGGAAAAATGAAGTTTAAATGCAAGAGTGATGTAGGCACTTCAGAAATGCCCATACAAAAAGGGACAGATACTCAGAGATATGAACAGTTATAGGCACCCATTTCAGAATGTATCCACCAAGTGTCACTGCCCAGAATTTGGGAAAAATGGATCTCATGTTTAAGAATGACACAGATAATAAAAATTTAAAACATTTGCAAGCAGAAAAAATCCATAGACCAAGAAGAATTTCACCAGGGTTATTTTCTTTCCTGAAAGCATCATGTCTGCAGCTAGTGCTTGAGTGCATGCACAAATTAAGTTTACAGATTTCATAAAGCAATTTATTCTACTTGAATGTAATAGCAGTAATTTTTCATGTAAGTCAGCAAAATACAATCCATAAAGGAAAAAGTACTGCCATTATTTTAAACTCTATTGTCCTTATTCTATCCAAATGTGAACTGAAGCTAAATAATTTACTGTGTAAATTTCATTTTTAATTTTATGCCATTAAAAAAGAAAAGAGAGAATGAGAGAGAGAGGGGGAATCTTCAAAGCTCTAAATCCTTGTGTACTAATGTCTCAACAGTAAAATAATCTAAGGAGTGTGCTTCAGCAAAAATGATTGCTAGGATCTATAATAGGATTGTTTTAACTCAATAGTGTTTTATAAATTTTTGATTCACTCTGAGTTTTTGACAGCTTGCCAAGTTCCAGTTTTTATCTGATCATCTTTGCATTAATAATACATAACAATAAGTTTTGCTGAAAAGTGGCCACTTTTTTCTCACGGAATACTTTACTTTTGCCAACAAAATATTGACTTGAGTTTATAATCAATTCCTGTTTGGCTTGATCATGCTTAGCACGAAACTAAAATATTTGCTGCTAGACAGATGCCAATACAAATGCCATCATTGTCATACTCTAACGAATTCCATCAGCTGCTAAATGATATAACACCTTGGTTGCAAGATGTATCAGACTGAGACCCAGAGCTTCAGACACACCAGGATGTGAGCAGTTGTACTTACACAAAGCTCCTATTCCCATCCTTTGGAAATGCTTCCTCCCAGCAACAGCATCTATTTCCATACAGACATCCTCTGAGTTACCTGTGGCTTGCTCACTGATTAGATTTAATCAAGGTAAAAATACTGAATAAAGAAAAAGTGCCAAAAATTACTTTAGTCACCTTCCCCCACTTTCTGAGGCATGAATGAAAATTGACTTTCAAGAAAAAAACCAAACCAACCACTAGAAAAGGAGCTTATTTCTCAAGAGATTTTTTTAGAAAAAAAATTAAGCTAGTTGCAATTCACATATCTTTATGTTCCATCATAATTATAATATTTATATACAGATTAATTATACTTGATTAGTATCAGAAAACAGAATAGCCTGAGAAATACTACTGTTTAACCTAACTCAGTCAACTTACTTCATGAAGATATAGCACAAATTACCCCTTCCCTTGCATTGACATGCCACTTGGAAAACCCCATCCTGTTCTGGCACATCAGTCACAGACCCTGAGTTTGCCCTGCCAGGGGAACTGAGCCAGAATTCTTGCAATTTTCTCTTTCTGCCTTCAACGTTGAAAGCACAGCTCTTAGAAAGGTCCAGGACTGGCACTCAGCCAAAGTTCTGCACTGTTGGCAAGAGATTGCTTTGTCACATGGCCCAACCAGAGAAGGCAAGCATGCACACCTCTAGAAACTCCATGATGTGATGGTGATGGATAGCAGGTACTCTCTGAACAGGAGAAACCTTGTCACACTCTCAGCTACTCCCATTGTGAGTAATGGTAGGGACTTTTCTCAAGCCCCAAGATAACAACTGCAGACAGAGAGAACATACCTGGAGAATATAAATGTTGGAGCCTGTCCTAAACAAATCTGTGCTGAGGCCCATCTGTCTGAAAGGCAAAACAAGCATGCAAAAGTGGCACAGGCACAGAGACAGTGCCAAACACCCTACCTGACCCTCACAACACTGTCTTTCCTGCCATACATCCCTCTTTGACATGACTGAATGCTCTGATACTTTGTCACCTTGTGGGGGTCTGCAATTGTTGATGTGTTGTTCATTTCATGCCTAACTTAGATATTTGAAAAGAGTGAGGAAATTAAAAACTGGCATGTGCAGACACTGCAAACCAAGATTCTGTACATCAAGACATGCCTTAGGAATTTCCTAAAGTCACTCCTGATGTCCAGCCATTATTTGTAATTAACTACTACCTTCAGGCTGACCAGTTAAAAAAAAAATACATGGAAATATGAGTTTACATTTAAACACAATTACACATTATATTTATTGCTTAATATAGTAAATTCTTCCTCTCCCTCAGGCAACAGGCAATTGCTCTGAGAAATAAAATATATGTGAGGCACTAAATTATGCAGGCCCTTTTAAGCACTGCATACATCTATATTGTCCCAGTGGCAGTGACACTGCAAATTGCAACATAGCTATATGGCCTTTATGAAAGACATTTTGCTACACCTGGTCATTACACAGGTACTTTCAGAAATATGTCTCATTTTTCCAAAACTTAAATTCCTTTCAGAAAAGCATGTGAAATTTTGTCTATGAAAAAGCCGGGGTTGGCAGTCCTGTGGCACATAAGAAAACCAAGTGCCTCAAGTCAGGTCTAGTGATCTCAGAGAATAAACTCCCTTTATATAGTTTCATCTCACTTGGGGCAAACAAGGAAGGCAAAAATGTGAGTTTGCTGCAGCTGCTATCTCCTGCCCGAAAGTGACTGTCAATCAGCTTGAAATGAAAGAAAGATGCATCCCTCTTGTAGCAAGGCAAAAAGAATGTAGTGGGAGCTCACTAAATCAAGATAGTGAAAAGCATCATTTGGAATTATAATTGGAATCAGCTGGGCAATGACCTTCTTCCATGCCTGTGATTAATCAATACTTCTGTAATGAATCAATTAATAGTTGATAGCTGCTATATCTATTATGAAGGTCAAACAGCAGAAACAAAATTCAATTGAAATAAATAAGCTTACACATATATATCAGTGAAAAAAACTGCTCTGGAATGCTGAAAAACAAGTATTCATTATTTTTAATGTATGCTTTCCATTTGCCAGGGCTGGGCTTCCCAGTCCTCAGGGCTGGGTGAAGGTGGCAAATGGATGGTGCTGCAGAGAATGCTGAACACATGAGTGACACATGGGACTGACTTAAAAATTACCTTTTGTCTCATGAAACAATAAAAAGATGACAGTTTCAGATTCATTCACATCACTGTCTTTTTGCAAATCCACAACAGTAACTCCATCACTGATACAGCACACAGCACTCTCCATTCCAATGCAGGCAAGCATAACCTACATGGCAGCAAAGGAAGCCTAGAAGCAAGAAATGCCATCCTGATTTCCCTTTTGACAGTATAATTTGTATTTTTCAGATTTGAGGGAATCAGTAAATTCATTGAGACAATGGATGGGAAAGAAGAAATTAAACCTCTCTCTCACTGTCACGTGCATACAAAATGAGAATTATCAACCCAATGCAACAAGCATATGGAAAACAATTTTATTGTTTATACAATAGAAGCAAAAAAGATCATTTAGCCCTGGCTTTCCAAGCTCTGATTTGTTATATTTTTTTTCCAGTAGGAAGAATTAGTTGGTTTTGGTTTTACTTTCCATTGAAACATCAAAAGAGCTCAATGGTGTCCCTTTATCTGTGAACCTTTGTCAGACTTGAGCTGAGCTAGAAGGCTGGTACTTTGCATGTTGTTGCAAAAAGGAAACCTTCTGGTTTTGAAACAGTGAAGAAAAATGACCAGAAATAGCAAAAATGCGTCAGATATTAGCTAGAAATATATGATCAGGAATCGCTAATAAGAACAGCACTGCTAATCATTTCATCCCTTTGTCAAAGAAGAAAGACACTTTCTGTTTTGAGGGTTGTTTTTATTTTACCCTGTTGAAACAATCATTCTTCCATTAATTTACACTGGTCATGACACTGTTGGTTTGTTTATGTGGTTTCCTAACGCTGCGGATGTCTGTGATGCTTTGTCCAAGCATCCTGACAGCAATCATTCCTATCACAAATGCCAGTGGAGAATGTTACAATGGAACAAAGTGAAATTTGGTGCTTTTCTAACCACACATCATTGTTACAGTGATTGAAGGTCAAGCAACAGGACTACACAGGGTTTTGTATAGCTGCAGCAACACTAACAGTGAGTGGTTGATGCCCAGGAAATCACCTTTTATTGTTTCCTTTTGTGTTACACAGATCCATGCATTTTTCTGTACGCTGACTTGACATGTGGTGAAGTATGTGTCATCTGAAAATCGATACCATGGTCTTTTTGCCTTTCTCTGCCTCGCAGGTCAAACAAAAGGAAGGTGTATTTGCTTGTCTCTTTTTTAAAAACTTTTTTGAGAGCGTTCATCTGAAATGATCCAGTGAGTAACAAAGAAACTCAAAAGGAAGTTGGTTTCATTAAAAGGAAAAGTATGCAGAAACATAACGAGTTTTTCTTGCATTAAATGAGGAGCTGACTCACACAATAGAGGAGGGGATCAAAACCCAGGTACTTATAAGAATATCACAGGTTCTCCTCTTTGGCCTGAGTCAACATGGGCATTTCATTACATTAGTTCATCTCATGGTGTTTTGTTTGAAACAATACTCTCAAATGCCAAGATGATCCCAACTTGGCTGTAAATCACGCCTCCTCCAGCTTCTGAGTCAGACAGAAGCCCCTGAACACACAGAAGCAGCAGACAGAAACCAAAGTGGTTTTGAGCTACACAAATTTGTATCTTTAGCTGCAGATGTTGGGCAAAGTCTCTGTTTTATAATTGAGCCAAAACAGTTTGTCTTCTGCTAGTGCCAAGCTACTCAAATGCAGGTCCTTAGTTTCCCACACTCACTGCATCTTGTGGAAAGAGAACGATGTGAAATGTGATATGCCCACTTTTGGTCAGAGGTGCAGGGAAACAGATGATTCCTTAGAGAAGCTACAGAGGCTCTCTCCTTTTCTGCTCTGTATTTCTTGCTTAGCTTCCTTGTTCTCACAGTTTCCTGCAACTGGCACCAGCAGTTCCACTTTAAATGGAGCTTTAACATAGATATTCCACCCTGTCTGCCATTCTTCCTTGGACTAACATTTGCATGGCAGATGGTACAAATAGCCTAGCAAATATTTACTGGATCAGTGTTAGAAAGGCAAGGCAAAGCAAAGCAAAACAAAACAAAACAAAACCACCCCAGCTGCCAGACTGATGACTTTCTGGCACCATATTATGTGCCACCAGTCAACAGGATGGGGAAAACACCACAGGAAGATAATTGATGTTGAACTTACTGGATTTTTCAGAGTACTTTCTAAATCTTTTTGTTTGGAGCAACCCCAGAGGGTGAGTACAAGGACAAGAACATTTCCTTTTCCTTCTCAGACTCTGCCTTTTTCTTGTTGCTTAGGTGAAAAAAAAAAGTATTGTGATAGATTAATATATTCCCCTTTCAAATAAAAACCAGTCATATCCGGTATCAGAACTGTATTAATTACAGAGAATAGGTTGAGCTCCTTGTAAATGGAGTCTCTGGAACTCTCATGGTGAAGTCTGGGACAAATATCTTACAGATTTAAATAATGATAGAAGCAGAGGAAGGTGATCAATGTTAAGAATAACCCATGGCTTTTGGAGGCACTCACTTGTTAAAGCTAATCACAGGAAGAGCAGAACATGAAGTACCTGTGCAATGAAGTTGCTTTTTCATTTCCATGTGCCTGTCAATCACTATCCCTTTATTTTGCCATTTCTTTGCCAGCTGAGCTAACTGGGTGTGAACATCTTTGATGGTGAAGGACAATGAAATGCCAGGAAGTCTTATGGAGCAAAATCCTTTCTCTTCACCACAGTGATTCTCTATAATATAATTAACAGTGCAGAAGCAGTTCAAATTATATTACTGTTCAAATGAATGTTATTTTCTTAGCAGGTTACATAACTTAAAAACATTCTGTTAATATTCCAAGCAGAAAGGTAAGGAAAACTTAAAAAACAGAAGCCAAAAATATATAAAAGGAAAATTTGTATAGAATGGGGCACAGCAGAAGGAGATGGAGCTCATCTAAAATATCTTGTTCCAACTGGAAGTTTGAACCATGTGAAAATCCAATTGCATTTATCCTACAGTTAATTTTTAATTGAAATTACTAAGTCTAAGAAAATTTTAATAACATTTTTTGTATATATATTTGTTTAAAGGAAAACAAATTTTCCTTCTCCCATCAGTCCCTCAGGAAAGATTTAATTTCTCTTTAAGCCTAGGAGCAGGATAGATAGAAGGAGAATGTACACACAACAAATATAAGTAAAGAGAAGAAAGAAAATTCTGTCTTCTGCAATTGTGTTTTGCCCATTTATCTTGCACTGTAAACTGTGAACTAAATGAGAATATGCCATGAACTGGAAAAGGGAAGAACAATACAGTCCTGATTAATGTAGTTCACCCAAAGTTCTCTTCTTGATCTTATGGCATTTCAGAAGACAGTGTTCATTAGTTACCAAAGCTAAAAAAATGCCACTGTATCCTCAGTGCCAAAAGAGAAGTGAAGAATTCTTCCACTGGAAAACCAAAGCAACCACAAAATCTTTGCACAAAGGCTACAGAGAGTAGGGCTGGTTTGGGGTCCTCTCTCCAGTACTTCTTTCACGACTTTCAAACAAATCTTGTTTTCCAAACTCATGTGTCCGAATGCTGAATCTGACAGTATCAGAGTTCACATCTGAACTGAAAACAGCAGCATCAGATATAGGCAGATTAATATAGTCTAGAAAAAGAATATATTCTTATACAGGCTTTGAACCTCATGCCATGAACTTCTAGTTATTAAAAAAGGTGGTTACCTGGTTCAGGATGTTCAAAGGTTCCCGTCTTTCATGCCAGTAATCCAGTTAATATTAACTTGGCTGCTGAATTTATTCAGTTAAAGAAACTAACCAACAAAAAGCCTACCCAGCTGGGGGTTTTAGGTGATATATGTAAAAAAAAAACAAAACAAAACAAAACAAAAAAAAACAAAACAAAACAAAAAAAAAAACAAAAACAAGGCTTAAGTAGTTTGTCAATGTTTTAATAATCGTCCAGTTGCACAACAGAGATTCTTTCTGCTATCCTTTTTACCATTTTGTCTCAGTGATTCCTAGAGAGGCTAATCTCTCTGAAGCACCTGCAAACTGCCTCCTTGTTAAGCCAAAAAATCCACCAAAGTACATTAGATATTGGATTTCACTGGCCCAGGATAGCCTATCACCAGGTTTTATTTTAACTCTCTGCTTTTATGTGGTAAACAGATGGAGGTTAAGCAAGGAGAAGGAAGACTCATTTTTTGTGCCCATCTTCCTTTTCTTTCTAGAAAAAGGTGACTTAATCTGCACATTAGAAACAGATATGTGGAGTCCAGGTTTTAAAATAAACATATTTTATAAGGTTTATATTTTGTAAGCAAATCTGTTCATTATATAATTAGGGAAGAAGCCATGAAGACACTGACCAGCTCCTCAGCTGGAGGAGCTGGACAAAGCTGTGGTGAAGCCCAGGGAAGGGCTGCTAAGGTAAGGTTTGAGCCTTTTTTGAAAAGTTATAGCTTCTGTAACTGAAGTGTCACCTGTCACTCTTTTCCCATCTAGAGAGAGTGCTGTTGCTCTGTAGAGAGAGCTTATTGCTCTGTCAAAAGCACCACATTTTCCATCTGGGATTGCTATCTCAGATTGCACTGCTTTTTAAAATTTTCAGCCACAACATTCAATAAAGAAGATGTGGAAAACCTCTTGTAAAAGAGGGTTTCTGTTGAAAGGGGGGGAAGAGAAAGCAATTCAAATGAGTGTTAAAACCAAGGATAAGTGGAAATGTTGCAGGTCTCTACCTATAAATAGGGGTCAGTGGACCTTGCTCTTCCTAGGGTATTGTAAAGATTCATTAAAGTTTGTAATGTGTTCAGATAGAGTGAGAACCGCAGAACAGTCAAGTAGGAAATGAATAATTCTGTCTTTAGAATCAAGCCTGAGCAGTGTGCAGTAAATAAGGCCTGAGGCCAAACGCCAAGCAATGAGGATAAAAGAACATATTGAATAGCTGCTCATTAAGTGAGCACCATCCATCCTGTGCCCTGCTGAAGCAGGTGTCCTGGGGAAAAGTAATAGTATGCAACCTTGTAATTAAAGCCGTATCATAATGCATATTCACCAGGAGGCGAATTTAAGGATGCCTTGAGAAATTCAGTCTGATGTTGCCTAACTTTTGAACACTTTTGAATGCTGGACTTTGCGTTTTTTATATTCTTTTTGTCATGTATATATATATATTTGAGAGTGTGTGTGTGTGTGAATATATAAAATCGATATAATTATTATTTTCTCCTGTTTTCTGTTTTTCAGGAGGTGGAGATATATGATAAGAGATTGCAGAATATAGTCTTTCTGGCCACACATCCAAACAAAAGTAAGAATGACTTCAAGTCAATGAACTGAAACTAAAGTTACTGCATGTGTCTGAGGAGCCCAGAGCAGTGTTGAAAGGAGGGGAGGAGTAGATCTGAGAATCTGTAAATGAGGTAAAAAATGTTTGAGAGCCAAGGATCATTAACCTGTGGCCTGTACATAATAGGTACTGATGCACATCAGGGATAGATCTTGACACTTTCCTTGCTTGCAATCTGGTTATGCTTCATTATAAATTTTAAGTAATAATTTTTTATTAAATAAATTCTATCTTCTTTGATAACTTGTTCTTGAACCTATTATTCATTCTACTCCTTCCTTCCTTCCTTCCTTCCTTCCTTCCTTCCTTCCTTCCTTCCTTCCTTCCTTCCCTTCTCTTATCACATTCATACTTAACTTGCCCCAAAGAAATTGTAAATAATTTTCCATGTTTATTCTCTCAGTCTTTAAACACCTTTTCTCATTTTCTACCCTAAGGGGAAAAATTCATTACCAGCACTTTTTTGCTTGATATATTGACAGTATCTCTATACCTTTCCATATCTAGCATGTGAAAATGACTGTGGATATCCATTTACATTAGAATATATATGCAGGTATATAAGCACACTTTTTCTACGGGTATAAATTGTAAATTAAAAGAATAGTAATGTCACAAAGTCAAGGTCCCAACAGTAAATGAATCCATAAAGTTATTTGAACATAAATAAACATAATTTCTTCCTCTGTGTTTGTATTTCCCTGTCAGTGCAGCTACTTTTGCTGTTAATGAAATGGAAGTTTATTCCCTTGTTGACCTCCAGATGTACCAACACAGAGTGTTCCAGTATCTCTGTCCCCACGCACAGATGGGGATGAAGAGCTCACACAGGTTGTTTTCCTGGCCATGCTGGAAGAGAGGTGACCTGCCCACAAGACCTGTTTGTACCAGGCACATGGTCCTCGTGCAACAACTACCCTGTAAGTATGAGGAGCATCAAGGAAATAGATTTTAAACCGAAGACTAAATGCAGCATCCTCAGCCTTTACCCTATGGGCCTATGCTCTCTTTTCTGCACATCTGACTTCACAGACAAAACAAATTACTTGCTCACTGCTCACAAGATTTGTCTGGGTGCTCAACTTTAAATGCAAATAATTGTAACTTGCTCAGGAAAGAGAGCTGCCTAGCAACTTCCTGGCAAGGCACAAAGTCAAATTCATCCTGAGCTACCCTCAGCCCACCTCGGGCTTGTTTCTGACTATTTTTCTAAGCTCAAGCCCTAGATAAAGCACCCTTATGTAGTAATACATTTCATATACACCACATATTTTTTAGATTACTTGTTTCAGAAATATTTTGAATAATTGTTTTTTAAATGCATTTTTCATCACCTACTTATTCAAAAAGCAAGAGATGTTTTAAAACTCCAAATGCTATTTTATGGGCCTTGAGAGAAAAAAAATTTATACATAATAATTCAGCAAATTCAACTTCTGATATCTAATTCTGGTGTTCATTCAACCCCTTTGAGAGTCTCTTTTTTCCTTACAAAACATTGCTTGAGGTTAAATCTCAAGAGCTTTTGACTTTCAGCCTCTAAAACAGTTATAGTCTCTAACAAAATATTGCACAGGCTGAGGTTCAGGGCTAGCACAGTGCAAAGGTAAAAACTTATGAGTTGGAAAAAAGGAGGAAGGAAACCTTGTTGTGCTTTTATTGCTTCAGACAAGTATCTATGAGCAGCAGAATTAATGAACTTGAGTTTCCAACATATTTGTGTCTTCTGCTTGGTCTGCCTTGTGGCAGAAAAAGTTCAAGCTGCAAGCAAAGTTTTGCATGCAGCTGGGGAGGTCACAGATGCTCCTCCAGAAATCTTGGTCCTCTCCTTCTTTTTGCATAGAACTTGAAGGATTTGAAGATCTATTTCTTCTGCCTGCAGTGTGGAACACAGAAGCTTTTCCTGATCTCTAATGCAATTGTGTCCAACATCTGGGCTTGGAAATTAAATCTATACAGGGGGAGAAAAGGTGGAATCCTGTTTCCATACAAAGATCACAGGTCAAGCTGTACCACACATAGGCAGGAAAGTGTGAATCTATCTGTGAATGTGTTGTCTGACCTCTTTGCCTCTATGACAGATGTGACTGACATTGATCAAGTGGTTCCCAAGTCTTAGACACAGAAGCAAAAAGACAGCATCACAGAAACCCTATTTCTGAAGAAGCCCAGGGTCAAGATACTATTAGCCTAGAGAACCATTGGGATTCATTTAAAGTATTGGGAAATAGATGGGTTTATGATCTAGATACAAATCACACAGTCAATGCCCTCTCCCACAGTCTCCTTCAACTACTGGTCACAGCAGCATCAAGAGATTTTAAGACTGAGAGCAAGAAGCTGAAAGAAACCAATATGAAATTGCAACCCTAGCTTTCCTGAGCACTGTGGGGAGCACACAGATTTAACAGGGGGCAGAGGAGAACATGAGGGCAGCTTGAGCAGAGTAAACCCAAGGCATAAAGACAGAGAGGAAGGAGCAGTTGAGCAGGTCCCTGAGCCACTATAAAGTGAAGGGATGAGCACATGTTTTACTGGCCTCACCAAGGACCCAATTCACTGAGCAGTTGCTGCTGAAGGGCCAAAAGGGAAAGAATCAGAGTCTGCAACTGAGGGACTTCCTTGCCTCTTCTCTGGCTTTCTGAATCTTGCAGACAGAAATGAAAGGAGCATCCTGATAGAGTTGAAGATGTCCCTCTTCACTGTGGGACAGTTAGACTACCTGACCTTTAAAGGTCCCTGTCAACCCAAACTATTCTATGATTTTGTGAAAACAGTGTTCAAACATGAGGGAGAAAAACAGTGCACAAGCATCAGGCTGGATCCTTTGTTTAGAATCCCAACCTCCCCTACCTCTGTTTAGGACACTAACAGGGATTCTTCAGCAAAGCTGTTGAGAATAATATTTTATTGCAGTTTACTTCACCTGGTGCCTGGCATACAGTGGTGCTCTCCTCACAGACCAGCCAAAATTGCTGCTGACAGCTCTGGAAAGCCACAGAGACAACAACAACAAAAAAACAATGGTAGGGGTGGGGGTGAAGCAGCACAAACCACAAAATATTGCACTTACCCAGAGAATAAAATTCTAATTTGAAGGGGTGACAAGAGGCCAAAGGTCTCCTGGCTGTGCAGGTCCTCAGACATACCTGTGCTCTGAAGGTACCTACATTGCTGGTCTGCCACATCCAGAGAGCACAAGATGTGTTTAGCCATTTTTTGTTCACAGTTCAATATCACGGTAATTGAGTCTCTTCTTTTCAATATACAAAGACTAAAAGGACAGAGAGAGGATTGTGAAAGACCAGCTCAAAGATCAGTTGCCTGTACTTATTTGTTTCTTCTTCTTCATGTGAAACCTTTCCAAGAATGGCCTTTTTGTGCAAAATATCTTTGTGCTTTTATAGCACCAAATTCCACTTAGAGCTTATTGAGGTTCCCATGCAACACAGCTTTTACATACCTGCTTGATGATGAGCATTTATTTAAATCACATCCTTAGTCAGCAAAGGATTTAAATCCCTTATGAGCCTCAAGGACTTGAAATTGCTTTTCAAACTAAAGAATCATACATCAGTATAGGAAAAAGAGACCTTGAAAAACAGCAACGTGACAAATGGAATCAAAATCAAGCCTGAAAGTTGCATTCTTAAATATCAACAATAAAAAAAAGTTAGGCTTAGTAGATGAAAATTGTCTCAGCACTGAGCACTTAGTTATTATTCTTCCAACATTTTAGTAACACCCTTGCCAGCTGGAGAAAATGTCCTACAGCTCTATACAGATCTTTTAGCTTTAGGTAACTGGGACATGTGGAACAGAAATCTAAAGTGTGTTGTGGATGCTATGGGCCAGAATGTCCCCACCAGGATGTTTATCTACATAGTCAGGAAAGACTTTCCCCGATGTGGATGTGGCATTTGCCCCGTGGCAATGGAAATTTTCAGTTTGGTGCCAGCAAATGCAGCAAGTGCAGAACACATCTTACAGACTTTATTAGTATTCCAAAGGTGTATCACTCACTCTGTTGAAGGAAAAAAGACAAGTATCATAGATGACTTGCACTGTTAGTGGAAGTATGCAGTCCATACTGTTACAGCATATGTAGTGAAGCTATTTATTTAGCATTGTGGCATTTTAGTTTAGGTATCGGGCACCTTATGGAAGCCTCTTATATATTTCTTTATGCAAATATGGAGTTGTGGACTTTATAACATAAGAAGATTAAAAACAAAACAACATCTGAATCAGATCTTAGGTTTTCTGAGTGTTTTAAAGAAGAATATGTATTAAAACTGAATATTGGAAATAAACAAATAAACTGCCAAAATTTCATAAAGATAGTTGCTAGCTGATGAACAGTTAGTTTACCTCAGTTAATTTCTCTCTCTTACATGAGAAATACATCAATTAAAAAAGAAAGCTTCTACATCAATTTCTGCTTTGAAAAAAAATAATTAAATCATAAGTCCCATATCAATAAAGAAAAGCTTAGCAATATTTTAATGAAAATACAAGCTGCATAGAGTTTGAACTCCATATCCTTGAAATATATGGCATCTATCCCTCAGACTAAGCAGCTTTTGGTACCATCTACAAATAAGATGCACAATTTTCACATGCTCTCCTGAAGAGCAGAGTTATTATCATACATTAGATTTTGCTTCTTGATTAAAAAATCATATTAATTAAATGCAATTAAATTAAATTAAATTAAGAGTTGAAGAAGCAGCAATCCATTTATTATTATTTTCTCACAGTGTGGGCCACATTCTAATAGAGTGATCACCCTCTCTCCCAGCCTCCTAGTCACAATTACCCAACATCCCTGGAGCACTATGCAGAGGTATTAACATATTTGAATTCTCTTCTGTGAGATATTTCTTTGCACAAAGAAAACTGGCTATGAGGCCTGTTCCTTTTTGGGTTAATCTCTTTTTTTTAATTGATTTTTTTCTTGTCTTACTGTCTCTGAATTGTCTTTTCTGTCTTGTGTCATGTCTCCTTGCATGTACTAGTCTACTTCAATGTATCCTCTCAAGAATTCCTGGAAACTTTCTTGGGAAGGACAGCCATCTCTGCTGACAGTTACTCTTACAGTGTCTGTTGTATATTCATTGAGATCATACATCTCAAAGATCTTTGAGAAGAGAGAAGTGGAGAAGAGTGGAAGCAATTCCTCAAAGAACAAATTAAATTTCCTTTGGTCTTGACAGCAGGATGTATCATCCCAAAGCCACTTTTGGTTTCATGTACTGATTCCCAAGCAAACTCAATCAAGTCACTTAAATAGAGGTCTAGTTTCTTTATGTCCATTTGGGTAGGAGGCAGGGTAGTTGGCACTGAGGAACTGCAACAGGCAAACTGCTCCTGCACAGGTTTCTGGGTCAGGTCTTTCAGCCGTACTCTACTGTAGGCTGGCAGTAAGAAACATGTGGGCTGTCCTGTTAAACCAGAGCTGAACTAATACATTGGGCGCTGTATGAATCAACACATGCAGGTGAGTGAGGGCGACCAAAACACCACAGCTGCAATGCAAAGAGTAAATGTATTCCATTACCTCTCTGGCTGGGAAGATTGCCAGGCTGCAGAGACACAGGCAATGGGGACACAGGCACCATCAGGCTCAGTCCAGCCCATCGGCTGGCAGGGCTGCTCTTTGCAACCATTTGTCAAAGGCACACACAGACACAGTTTACTTCCATGCTGTGATCACCTCTGCTTTTTATGATCTCTGCTTTGATCTCTGTCCCAAGACAAGGAACTCAAGCATGTCTGGGAGAGGATCTCCAAGTCTCTGCATACACCTATGTCATTTCTACACAGAAATTCTGCTCCTCAAAACAGAGAGGGCATAAGCAGCAGTAAGCCTAACATATGGTTTCCCACACTGTTATTCTCCAGACCTTGGCATCCCCAGCTGCAGGGTCACTGGAGCGAATCTAACATCCTCCTCGCCATTCTTCTGCTTTTAACCCTTTTTTCCCAAAAGATGCCCTGAACTATGACTCAAGAAAAGGTAAGCCACTTTGCCCAGCAATACAGAAGTGGGTAATGAAGTCCCAGCTGGCTGAAGAAGTGAGAGCAGGTGAGGAGTCTGGGGCAGAAAAAAATACCTGCTCTAAACAATCCATTTCTTGCTAGATAAATCTCAGAGCAGTCCCACTTGCAAACCTGTGACCTTGTTAAAATGAACACGTTCTCCATGGAATTTTGTCTTCCTGAAAATATTAGGAAAAAAATTTGCTTATTTGCAGTTCTTTTTGAGCAGGCAACTCTGATGTGGGAGAACTATAGATCCTGAGCAGTTGCCCCTACAAAACTAGAACCCAGATCTTCAGAGATGACTGGCACAGACACACCATAAATTACACGAGAGCCAGTTTTTAACAAGCATATAACAGCACATGGAATTATTTTCTGCTGTTGTGTTCTCCTTCCTTCCGCTAAGTTAGCACTGCCATTCCCCCTTTTTTGAAGCTTATGCTCCTCTCTGGAGCATTCACCCACCATCCTCCACGCTCCCACCATCTGTGAGAAACTTTGTCCTTTATCATTCTCACCTATTTTCTATCTCACTTCAGTGCACTGCTGGCAGCATGTTCTCTCTCTTTTCCTCCTCAACTCCTTTTCCTTTCGCTCAGCAATATCATTTTATATGTTAATACTGTTATTTAATATCATCTCAGCTTCTTGGATCCAGCTTATACTGAAGTAGCTTTTGCCACACTATCTTTGTATATTATGTTTTTATCTCATATGGCAGATTTGTTTCAAAGATGTTATGAAAATGTGTCTGTTCATGATTATGTACTGATGATTCAAGACAGAATTTTGTTTTTCTTTTGGAAAATCATGTTGGCTAAATATCTTTCTCTTTTGATATCTCTGGACAGCTTCTGCATTGTGCTCCCTTGTGACAGTTTGTTTCAGAATGAGATTAAACTCATAAAATAATCTCCTTATAGTATCCAATTCACAGAAAATACTAACATGGACCCTACTGAAAGGAAGATGCCTTCTGTGAATAACATGAATTCATGACAGTTTTAACTTCAATATTTATATAGTCAGAAACATGGGCTTAGAATTGATTCTGTTCCCTGTAGCCAAATCCTGTTCAGATCTTCAACTCACTTAACTGAGGGGCACACCAGCCTGTAATTCAGAGCAGGACCCAGAAAGGCCAGGCCACTGGACAGACAGACAATTATGCACACGTATGCTTACACTTATCCTGCCCACTTCAGTCCTCACCACAAAGATATTTTCTGGACTGAAGTGAACTATAGCCAGGCACTTCATCATAACAACCTCCTCAGTCTTTTGTACTTCACTTATTCACATTGAACACTGGTAGCTAAGACTGGTCTTTAACTCATTATCACATTTAAAAATAGTTTTAAGGGTTTATTTGTAAGGTTGATTTGTAGCATATGAACATATGATGCACACATGATGCAGAAAAAAAATAAAAGCTTGCCAGGCATCCATCAGTTTCCAAAGAAAAACCCTAACCAAACTAACCTTCTGATTCTGAGAAATCAAATTTTAAGCCTTTCAGGAAAATTGAACTATAAAATAGGCCACGCATGAAAATATAATTAAAGTGGTTAGTAGTTTTCCCTACAGGAGCCCTGTTCTGCTCTCTCAAACACCAGCCATCATTCCATTCATGTGAAATTGGATCAAATCTGCTATACAACTGCTCCACAGTGATAGTTCTGGGGCATATGAAAACATGCTCTACTCTATGGTCACCTATTAGAACTTTACCCTCCTGCTGTTCAAGAATCTAACAAGTACTTTCAAACTAGAGGTTTTTTTACATCCTACAGGGCTTTCCACAACCTTAAAACCAATCCAAACTAGCATTCATTCATAGACTTTCAAAGACAAAAAAATGTTCACATTTATTTATGGAGATAAAATGCCTAACCAGGCAATCATTGACTTTTCCATGACAGAGGTTTTCACACATAGCTTAAATCCCCTCCTAAAAAGATAAGACATATATTATGCCCTTAAAGAAGTCTGTTTGTTTGTTATCTACTGGAGGATTTCAGGAGGACAGGTAGTACACCCCTGAAGTGTGATATATAAAAATGATTCAATACATTATAAAATATAAAAAGGTAGCAGTATCAAAACTTCCCCAAATAAAGAGGGTGGGATACTGGGGAAGGAAGGCAAGAAGGGTGGATTTAAAGGAAAGGTTATTTTTTTCCCATGAAGCTCCTTTTCTTTTGTTAGCTTTTGCCCTGGAGTTCCATTTATCAGCTTGCTTAAACAGTGAGCATACATAGTTCAAAACAATAGCTGTTAAATACACGAAAGATTATCTATGATTTCACCAGAATGTTTTTACATTATTTTCTTAAACCAAAGAATTCTGAATTCACATTTTAAAGCATTAAATAGAAACATGTCCTGGTTTGTATTATCTAACAAATGAACCAATGAACCAAGGAACCAGCTCCAGATTCATTTTCTGTATGATTTCCCTCATGGATACATTCAGGATGCTATGGTCAGGAGACAGTGAAACAACCCCTGTGAAGAAGTCAGAAATGATGCTGTCAGAGAACAGAATACTGTGGGACAGGCATAGAAAATTAAAAAACACCAAAACCAAAACAGATAAGGAATGTGCAGCTAGGGCCATAACTAACGTAATAATTCTAGCTTCTTCTCTTTAAATCTCCTTTAATCCTTCATCTACAATTAATAAGATTTGCTATTAAAAAAAGTAGTTCAGAGGGTTCCACACTTATTGCTAAAACATAAAAGTAAAATTTTGGCCTTTCATCATCTAAAATATATATATAAAACTTTGTGAATCAAGAGTCTCTTTTAAACATCTCTGAGGGTGACAAGTTAAAAAACTGCCAGAAATGAACATTTATTGTCAAAATCCTAGCACAGAGTAGCAAAGATATAAAGCAAGATGATACTCTGTGGCATACTGAGCTGTCATCAAAGAGACTGAGCCTTCCATCTATGAAAATAATTTTTCATTTAAAATAAAAGGTAGCCCATTAAAGATGCAGAGATTACCTCTCTCATACTTAATAAGGGTCAGACAGACCAGTACATGGAGGAACGGAAGCAATAAGCACAAGGAAATGACCTCGACAGCAATGACAGCAACAGCAAGATAAAAAAGGAACTGTACATACACATATTTTGTGTATTTTGGACCCAGATGACATATTTGCACAAGTGACTCAACAAAATGGCTATTTTCATGGCCTGGATTGCTAAATAAAGTCCTGTTTGCTGTACAGAGATAAGACTGATGTGGTGTGTAAGGCAGGAGAGGACCTGTGTGCCTTCCCTTCATTAGTGCCACACAGCCCCGTGCTGGGCTCAGCCTGCCCTGGGGAACACACCAGTCCCAGCTGCATGGAATCCTCTCCTCTCCTTCCACCCAAGCTGCCAGGTGAGGCAGCACACCGTGGGACAAACCCTGCTGGGATCTCCCCAGCGACCCAAGGGCTGTGGCCCAGGAGCTGGTGCTGCTGTGCCTGGAGTGGGAAGGCAGCAGGGGGGTGAGCAGGGAGCATGGGGCACAGCCAGCCCCGGGGGGCACAGTCCATCCACAGAGCTCACCTGCCTGCCAGAGAGGCCGTGATACTGAAGGGAAGCAGAGCAGGGAAGAGACAAAAAAGCTACAAAGTGGAGTCCCCTTTCTGACCTAAGCCAGAGACTAAAGAGAGGCCACTAGTGTCCTGCAGGCAGCACAGACCAACTCCAGAGCTACACTGCCACAGGAAAAGAGATTTTTTCCTATCTTTTCTATATATATGCTTTGGATCTGATTGCTTTTTCATCTGTTGTGTAGTCAGGACTTCCACCTTTGAATATCTTGTTGTGTAGCAAGTGTTCCTAGAGGAAATATTTAAAAGAAAAAATCAAGACCAAGAAACTTAATAAAAGGTATAAAAGAGATCCTTTCCTGATTCCATTTCAGAACCAAGAAAGAACCTGTGCATCCAAAGTGTGTCCTGTTTTTTCTTCTCATAAAGGATACTTCTTCTAAATTTGCTGCCATGAGAATGATGTACGGTATGAACAGTAGTGTTGCCTTGAGAGATTTAGAACATGGCATTGCTTTAACATGAGAGGAGACAACATTACCCTTCATCATTTATAATTTTCTTCCTGTATATAGAGAGAAATGTGTATGCACCCAGGAGAATAAATCAATCTACACTGGATCAGTCCCCTCAGTCAAGCAGTTCCCTGTCTTTCTTCAACAGCGTGTTTGGAATCAAAGTAGGAAGTTTCTGCATTTTGGAGATGTTTTCTCCTGTAGCTTTGAATGCAAGTGACTCCCTCTTTGGATCCAAACAGCCAACCTCTTCAGTGCTCCTTAGCTTCCAACCTCTCCGTCCCAATGTGCAGCATCAGAATGAGGCAGAGGCAGGGAGTGAGTGGGTAAGCTCACTTCTGCTGAGAACTGCTTGCACAGAGGGGGACTCTGGCAGAGGTGTCCTGAGACCACTAAAAAATGTAAGGATACTTTAGTGATAATATTGGAGCCACGGAAGAGGGCTGACACCAGTGAGTTGATGCTTTTTCAGCAGGATTTCTGAATAGGGATATCTCCGTTTGTACCACTGCAATACAGGAGTACATGCTGCGTATATTTTTAAAATTACATACCCTCTATTCTATGATATACAATCACAGAATAATAGAATGACTCAGGTTGGAAGGAACCTTAAAGGTCATCTAATTCCAGCCCGTCTGCCATGGGCAGGGACACATTCCACTAGACCAGATTGCTCAGGGCCCCATCCAACCTGGCCTGCAAGGACAAAAGAGGAAAACACAATGATGTGCATAGTATGTTGCATATACATGCCAAAGATTTTCAAAAGTGAATTGTTTCTGGTTATCCAGCTTAACAGCATTTGAATAGACTGATTTGAACAGTTAGCTTTCTGAGATGTCCTAACTTGATCTACCCTCTTGAGCTAGCAGAGCTAGGTTGGTTTTCACAGACAAGTAGTTTGAAAGAATGCCACTGTTTCCAATAAAATATGTAAAAATGATGTTATACACATTTCTAAGACCACAAATGCCATATTATTTCAACACAAAAAAATCTCTAAAATCCAGATTTCAAATGGTAAAATACATCTTGTTTGTCAGCGTGTTTTCAGTCCCATCAGAGATTAGGTTTCAATCATGCCCAAAAGACACAGTTGAAAAGTACTCCATGATCAAATTGCAGATACATTGAACTCAATTGCTCACCGTGACATTTAAAACACTCTGGTTGCTGCAAGGCAGTATAAATACATTGAAGAGAGTTTTCGTACCAATAAAAAAGATTAATTTATCACTCAATAAACATAATTCATATCAACAGAAAGAATGACAACTTCCAGAATAAAAGCCTGTCAATCCCCTACCTCCATCATACACATAGAGATGTGCATCCAAGGGAAAATAACTTCTCACAGCTTCCATTATAATATATATATTTAATAACTCTACAGCGCTGTAATGATGCTTTAAGGTTTTTCAAACAATAAAAACATTTCCAAAGGCATTTCAAGGAGTAAAGGCTACTAGCAAATTCCCTGCCAAAACAATTTAAATTACCATGCCACTTTTCTATGCATGTTCAAAAGCAAAATGGAGATGAATATGAAACACCAAGTCTAAGATCTATTTTTCAGTGTTGTAGCCAACACATGAAAGAGAAATGTTTCTTAGTCTCCCTAATATAGATCCAGTGCATTAATGCAAGACAACGACTCAAAGCTATACCAAAACATTTAAAGGCTGAGAAACAAGCAGTCTGGTTTTCTCAAGGAGGGCATAATAAATTATCTGTAGAAGTAACAAAAAGTGTTCAGAATTCTGAGGCAACTAAAAAAACTGCCTGTAGAACTCCAAGAGATACCGAAGTGCAAAATTCCACAACCTGAAATACCTAATTTATTTCTATTTTTAAAATGCCAGTTCCTCTTAGGAATATGAAATAAGGTGCATGCACAATAACCTGAAAAACCTCAAAAAAGATGCAGAGACAGATGGAAATGTAAACAAGTTTGAAGGATCTCTGCCAAAAGTCTGCTCTAATCCACAGTCCAATCATTAAAGAATAAACACCACACAAACCCCTTTGTTTTGAATGAATTACAACCTGGAATTACTTGGCAAACACACAATGCAGAACATTGTGGAAATAAAGAATTAGAATCTAGCATAGCGGGACATATTTGCAAGTCATCTCCTTCTGTGCAAGATCACAAAAAGGTAAAAAAATATGTCTTTAGGACTCTCTTGGCTAAAGCTATGGAAAACAAACATTCCACTTTTTGCTCCATGGGCCTGGCAGCAGCAAGGTTGGAGGAACTGCAAGATCCATGGGAAGTTTCACTGTCTTACAAAAAACTGCCCTGGAGCTGCTCTTGGGACTTGTTTTCCTCTGTCCAAGCAGGCACTGAGCCTCTGGGGAGGCCAGCACATCCTGTGGCAGCTAGCCTGATAGGCAGGCTCCAAAAAGGACACAAGCACCAGGTAGCTGTGGATGCAGGAGACATGAGGTTGCCCTTCTTGTGGCTGCATCTCAAATGCTGAATCTTCATAAGGTATGTAATAAAGAGACTAATTTCTCCCCAGACCTAACCACATGGTAGCTTAGTTGACCAATTTCCATGTTGTAATTTACATCTTTCTCACAGTAAAAAACTTCTTGTTCTAGAAAGAGAAAATGTCCTTAGCAATTTCCTGTTCACTCTGCTGTCTTGTGACAGCATGCCTTTTAAATTAAGGGTTATCATTGGAGAAGGTGCCCAGCACGATCACATTTTATAAAAAGTATCTATAGATGTCCATGGTACAGAGAATCATGTTTGCAGTGAGGCCATCAGTATTCTGCTCCTCTCTAGTTTTGTGCTCTCAGCAGTCTCCTTCATTTGATGTTGTCAGCAGCACCTACCAGGAGCTGTCTGGCGAGACAGGAAAATGGACACATTGCTTTTAATTACATGACTCATTAGCTAATGAAATTAAGTTTGAACAGCAAAGATATTTTTTGTTCTATTTGTCTCATAGATTAGTTTGACTAGATTCACATAAATAAAACCATTTTGCTTTCAAATTCCCAATATCTGCAACAGCATCCCGGTCATTCTCCATCCGCATTTTGTAGCAACTATGGAACAATGATTTTTTGCTGACAGTAGGCATGGAAAAGGACAAGATGTCCCTCTCATCGATGCCAGCATAGATTGAAAGTAATTCTATTAAGGACAGTGTGGACCTGTCAGACATTGCAAATCCATATTTCACAGGGAGAGAAGAGAGCAGGAGCTAGAAACAGGAGCTTAGTAGGAGCTTAGTAGTCAATTGTTTTAGGAAAATCTGGCATGGTAAGATATAAATCTTTGATTATATTTGTATGTACATACACATAGAAAAAATATATATGAGCAAGAAAACAAATTCTCTTACTCATCTGTTGGGGAATTCTATTAAGGATGCATTAATATAGACCTGTTTGCTTTGTCTAGATTTGTGCAAGTTGTTTCCCTCTCTTTCGAGGAACTTCACCTCCAAATGAGGCAAACATTAGGGTCTTCTTTCTGCAATTAGCTATATTCACATATGCCTTCTTTACTAAACAGACATGGCTAAGCCCAGACAAAATGGTTCTTCCCTCTGATTCCCTGCTAGTTTTTTTTTTATATCAAGAAGGCATCTTTCTGTCTTAAATTTCCAAGATCTATTAATTTTCCATGCAGGAAATAGGCGAAGACAACTAAATTGTCCCTCTCCCACACATGTATTCCAGAAGCAGACTCTGGAGTGGCTGATAAAAAGAGGTGACATATGGATGTCATCTTGCACAGCCCAGCCACAGAACAAGGCAAATCAGATCAGCTCTACAGTCCTGACCCAGCACTTCACACCTCCTTTGCCAGCCTTCATCTCATGTCCCCTTTCCTGCCTCTTGGAATGTCTTGCCCCTTCCATTGCTATTTCTGTAAAGCAAAACTTTTACAGAGTTTTGGGTTTGTTCAGCATGATGTCTTTGCACATCATAATTGGGAAATGTGTTAATTCAACTGTTAGCTTCAGTAATTGAAACACACTATTTGAGGCCCACAACGTGTGGAGTCATCCCGCTGGGACTAACAGCAGCCTCAGAACTGGAAAGAGAAGCTGGGAAGAACCAGGAGACCAGGTGAGGAAGGTGCCTGGAAGTGAAGAGAACAGCTCATTGGGGGATTTGGAGAACCTGGCACGGGGAGCCCATCACGTCTGGTGTGCTACAAAACAAAGTGCAGAGCTAAGTGCCTCCCCCCCAGGTGCAAAGACATAATTGTACCCTTTTGTTTTGCTGCAGAGCACTGATGAGTGGATTTCTAACAGCTTGGAGATTGTTTCACTACACGGTCCAGGAGATTAGCTGAGCCCCTTGGGCCTGCAAAACCAACATTAAATCTCATGTAAACAAGCTTAACTGTGAGATGATGAACGTTTTTACTCCTCCTTTCCAGACATGTCATAATTGTTTGACAAACCTATGATGATTTTAAAAAAATCATGGAACTGAACTCTTCAAGCCTGGGAAAGACTTTACTTCATTTTCACATGCAGATGAGAGCTTGTAACAGCTCTGATTTCATCAGACACCTTGGGCATCCACACACAGAGATAAGTGCAGTATTCACTAACCCTTACAGGCAGTCATTTGAGGTGCCAGTACTATAGAACTTGGTATATGTGACCATATGTTAAGGAGAATGATTAACAGCATTTCGCTCTGTATGTTCAGCTAATTCAACCTAGTGTTTGTCAACCCTCTCTTAACCCCAGGCACCCAATTTCATTGGCATTATTAAAAATATTAAGATGAGAAGATCTTATTTGTTTTTCAAGAAACAATCCTGATTTCTTAATTCTCAAGGCATTTAATCTGCTTGAATGAGTTGTTTACAGTGACCATGTATTTATTTTTCTNTCAAGGCATTTAATCTGCTTGAATGATCAGAATGATCATGCTTGATGTTTACAGTGACCATGTACTTATTTTTCAAAGTAAAACTTTCTGTGAACAAGGAATCTGTAGCACACTTATGTTTTCACCCGAATTGCTACCACACTGCTTGTCTAACCCACTGCACGTACTTCACCCAAATGCTCAATACCTCCTTACTCCATGATCTTCTGTACTCCTCCACGTGTTCTTTACTGATTTTCACTGCTACATACAGCCTGTGAACTTAAGCATCTTACCTTTTTGACTGATTTTCAGCCCCAGATGCAGACACTTCCAGTGTTTGTTAAACCTTCCCAAACAGTATGGTTCTGCCGGAGTCTGCATTAGCGCCTGGTTTATGTATGCAGGGAATTACTTCCACAACCTGCTAGGGAAGAATTACACAAAATTACTGCAATTCTTAAGGGGTCACAGGTTTCACAGGCAGCTGTGCTAAAACGCCTCTTTACAAGCCTCACCAATGAGATCTTATAAGCCAGTTGTTCTGCAGCATTTAATTGATACATCCTGGGCCTGATGAAGAATGGAAGCAGTGCGTCCATCACTTCACTGCAGGAGCACATGGCTGGGACTGCAGTCCTTCAGTGCACTGTGGGCAGTGTTGCACATTGCTGAGGCAGCCCTGAAACATGGATTTGGTTGGACCTTACGTCATCTTTGGCTGTAAGACGTCCATCTCTTATAGTACGTATCATCAGCATGGGGAATTTTCCCACCCCTTCACAAACCCTAACCCCAGGACTAGGTTGGGAATGAGCCCTAGCAGAAGCAGACAACATGGGTTATCCCAAGGAGAGCTCCTGCTTGCCCTTTCACTGACAGGGAAAAGGCTTGACCAAAGCAAAAGTTCCCCACTCTGTGCAGAAATCATGCAGTTAAGCCCAGGAATCCCAAGTATATAGAGAAACTCTTAACCTTGCAAAGTCAAAGAGCTTCTCTGACAGGTGAATTTGATTTTTAAGTTAAGACCAGAAGCTTTTCCCCGATCGGGGAGGTGACTTGTTGAATCCCATTAACTGTTCATATCTCCTGGCTATCTGCAGGTACTATCAATACTGCTTCCACCACCTCTCCTGGGATAGCTGAGACACTTGGCAATTAATCTGCAGGATCTCAAGCAGAAAATTGTCTCTCTGTAGAACGAGCAAACCCTGGCTGGTCTCCATTTTAAGAGAGATAGCACAGAAACGGCTGCTGTTGCCACAAAATCCTGAGCATGCACGCCCCTCTC
This sequence comes from Peucedramus taeniatus, assembly GCA_013400575.1. Classification (NCBI taxonomy): domain Eukaryota; kingdom Metazoa; phylum Chordata; class Aves; order Passeriformes; family Fringillidae; genus Peucedramus; species Peucedramus taeniatus. The sequence goes on along the minus strand of WBNO01017580.1, from coordinate 11,396 downwards.
CCAGTTATCCCCTCTTACTCCTTGGAATTATATAGGTGATCAAGGACAGTGCTGTTGTGCAAAAAAATCACAGCCAGAACTGGCCACAGAGTGTGGCCAGAACTGCACCCAAAACTGAGCAACAGCTCCTGTGGAGCCATCTGACTGTCACTGTCTGCATCTGTGTGAAAATGCTGGATCCAGCTGGCTCTCTGGAGCAGGCTCAAATAGCGGGGGATACAAAAAACATTTTCTTGTTAATTTTCATCTTTAACGCATAAAAGTTGAGAGCTGCATGTTGCAGATGAGACAGAATTTCCATTTTCTGCAACTTGAGAAAGCATTGAAGCGAATATGTTTTATTGATTATTTTGATTGTGGGTCTGGAGAACAGGATCTATTCCAAGAGACATCTGCAACCTAAAACTTTAGCAACATGCTAATTAAATAAAATTCAGTTAACTTTTAATCTATTTCTATCAATTTATTTTCCAGAGCCACCAAATTTTGTTCCATAGTAGGTAGTGCACTCCTCAGAATTTAAAGTATAATATATTAAGGTTCTTTATAGATACTTGGAATTCTCTTGCAAAATTGAAAACTGTTGCTATGAATGTTCATGTTCAACACAAGTAACTATGCCTCTTACCATGCAGATCAAGAAGAAAAATGAATTCTAACTGAAGGAAAGGTTTTCCTTGGAGCAGCTTCAGAGGGATGTAAAACTTGGTAACAAAATTGAGATATAAAAATTAAATAAATATATACAAATTGAAATGTTAAATGCTAAACTTTTTACTTAATGGTTACCTAAATTAAAATTCCTAGCTTTCAGTATATAGCACAATCTGCTTTCAATTATTATAAATCAGATAGCATCTATTCTAAGAGGAATTTTCTTTGGCTGTGGGGTGGGAACTTAGTAAATTGATCAGGTATGAGAAGAAAAAAGAAGAGCAAGATCAGTGCAAATCTGGTGGCACTGATTCATTTTTCCCACTTCCAGATGAGTTTGTTCACAGAAGCTCAGCAGCTTCAAACCTACACTCTTAATGAAAGTGTGAACATTAAAGTTCCCACAAAAGCGGTTAATTCATAGTCAGGGCATAAGCAGTAAATTTCTTTTCTCTCCTGTAACATTAAAGAAACATTAATTACTCAACATTAATTAAAGTAATGTTAATAATTTTACGAAAGGACTTTTATTCTCCCGAGCTGCCGTTCAATTAAACCCTCACTGACAGTTTGAACAAACAGACCCTAAAAATAAATAAAAAATAAATCCCAGAACCACTGAAAGTACTCTTCTGTCTGGGAATGTCCTGGCAAATTCTGTGTGTGTATTCATTTGTGATGTTGATATTGCCTCCAATATCAGGTTTCCTGAGTACCTCTCTGTATTAAAAATATTTATTGTCCAGCCTCTCTGGAGCATTATCTTATGAGTCAGAGGAAAAAAGCCCAGTGTTTTCCTCCCCTAATTTAAGTTTTCTAAGTTAGATATCACCCCAGGCTCATCCACTGAATAACCCTCTAGAAACATCCCAGTATCTACCTCTCCTGCCAGGGCAGTGAAAAGTCATTGGGTCAAATTTATACATCTTAGTCACAGTCAGGTGAAACGTAGCCCGGCTCAAGAGATTTACCTAGAGTGCTACACTGGGAAAAAAGAGGCTGTGGAGCTTCCTTCCCTGTAGATTTACAAAGATCCACTCGGGTATGATCCCATGCAATGTCCTCCAGGAGAGCTTGCTTTATTTAGTAGGGGAGTTGGAGTGGATCGGCTCCAGAGGTCTCTTCCAGCCCCAGCCATTCTGTCATTCTGTGATCTTTCAAACCCAAATAGCTACTGTACTTTCTCTTCCCTAGTTCAAAATGAAGCAACAGTCATTGTTTTTTACTTATACAATTTACATTTTTTGATGCTCTGGTACTGCTATCTGGTTAATTAGGCAAAGATTTCTTTATATAGAAAAGTTAGTATTTAGCAGAAAAAAACACCTGATTTAGATAGTTTGTGGGGACTTCGGGCTTTTTTTGTACACTATCATCACTTACAGTTTTTCTAAAACAAAATTTGCAGTATCTTTCAAAATTAGTTAAAATTGTATTATTAAAAATATATAGGTGGTGTCATAATTCTACTACTGTAATAGAATTATTTAAGATGAACTTCAGGAGGGTATTCAGTGCGTCCCATTTTTATACAGAAATCAAGAGTTAGCAAAGAGTTTAATGGCTTATTGTAGTTGATGCATGATTGTCAAGTGTCCCACATGTTCATTCACTAGGCTGAAGAAAAAGGCAGCTACAAAGTCCAAATGGTCACAAGGACATAAACCAGAATGTCAACATAACCTTTCAGGAGCTATGCTGTAAGGTTTCATTACCCACTGAGTAAAAAAAAATATCCTTTAATCTCTTATAATCAACTTATAAATAGATTATAAATCCTTGCAAAGTCTCACTTTAAAAATCTAGAACGATTTGAAGAGGCATCACCGAAAAAATGTCCTCTAGCTAATTAAGAATGTTGTACCTGGTGTTCCTGGCTCAAAAATGCAATTTTTGAAGTCTGGCCCTACTAAAACAAAGAAGTAGCCATGAGTTGTAAATAAAATTGACAATAAATACCAAAAGAGCTGTATTTTACTCGTAATTCATTCTCATGTTACAAACAAGAAATAAACACTCAGCAAAGAGTTCCCTTAACCAGACACAGTTTAATATGCATGCAAATCAAGGTTAGGGAGACCTGCAAGTAAAAAAAAAATCGTTTGATAATGCCTTGATTCTTCCACAAAACACATATTTGTCTGCTTTTCAGCCTAGATAGAGCAACTAGTATCTATTTTCTAGTCTGCAGGTCAATGTGGTAGCTGTAGCTTTTCAACAGGTGTTGAAAAGTTGAACCTGTGCATACTGGTTTTATCTTCATATATATGGTACAGCTACAACCACAAGGGACAATCTCTTTTCATTATGAATGTCACCTCACTTTCAGACTGCAAAACAAACTAAGCACATGAGAACTATTAAAAAAAATTAAATTACTCATATTTAGCAAATTGCTACTCATGTAGGATTACACTTTCAGAATAAAGGTGCTAAAACCTTATTGCATAGCATTTACTTTTTTTTTTTTAAGCTGCAAGAAAAGAGTAAAATTTCTCCTGCTTTATCATTTACAATATAAGGTAGAACTGAACTGTGGGTTTCATGTGAGGAAAATATTTGAGTGATTTTTGAAGAGAATCTTCAATGTCTTATATTAATAATGTCTTTCTCAGATTTTTCACTGATTGAAATAAAAAGTCATTTCTGATTGTACAGTTGCCTGGTAAGAAGAAAAAAGCCACAGAGGTTTTTTTGCAGACATTTCTTTCTAGTCCTTATGGGGCTCCTGGTGTGTCATTATAAACTGGGGAAAACATGAACCAGAGATACTAATGGCTTTGTTCTCATTCTCTTGTCTTAAAAAAAGATAAGACAAAATGAACAGTATCAGATGTGGTGTGAGCCTCATGAATTTACATCCAAACTGGTGGTAAAATTAAATAAAGCTTTGATGAGTTACACTGTTCATCTTGGATAGATCTGTCTTCTATATCCTCCTGGACATTATTTTTTGTAAATTCCTGCGTTCAGCTGTTTGTTAAACTGTTTTATCAGTAGCTGTGCAGGTAAGAAAACATAACATTTTATCAGATATGTGAGTGAGAACACACAGTAAACAAGATATAAACTTTAAAAATCTTCCTTGGAGAATTTCCAAGCCCTGCAATGAAGCCCTGAGTCCTTTGTTTCCTTAGTTTAAAAGCCCATTTAGAATATATCACTTATCATTTCTGGCAACAAATAGCCTCCTAAAATAATTTTGATTTAAAGGGTCATATTGCTAACCATAATGGGCCATACAGAGTATGCCTGATAAAGTCTCCACTGAGATGTGATTTCTGGTATGCAGAGATCATAGCTTGTTTAAATACAGTGGAAATCCCAGTACAGGTTGGACTCATGTAAGAAGCAACTGCTAGACATGACTTGCTAGGCTGGTCCTCCTTCTGGAAAGCCTTACATAGCTTGTCCTAGAGTAAAACATCAAGAAACATATTCATGACTGGCCAAGAACAAGAGGGGTAACACCACTAGTAAAGCAAAAAGACATGAGGGTAAAGAAACCTCATACAAATGGGTGGGCTGCAAGAAACCACAGCATTGCACAGACATGCCCTGCTCAGCATCCACAAAACAGGTGAGTGGGTTCCTATCCACCCAGAGCAGCAGTGACAGAGAAAAGCTCTCCCATGAACATGTCCAAATTATGACAGCTTACTGGAGCACCCAAATCCCAACTTTCATTTGATAGAGCCTTCCTGTCATGATTTAACTCCAGTCAGCAACTCATCCCCATGCAGGATGAGTAGGGCAGTAAGGATGCTCCTTTACTGCCAAGATGGGACGGGGGACAGAACTGGAAGAGTAAAAGTGAGAAAACACATGGGTTGGGTTAAAGACGTTAAACGTGTAAAGCAAAAGCCATGGATGCAAACAGAGCAAAACAAGGAATTTATTGACCCCTTCCATGGGCAAGTATCTGTTCAGCCATCCCCAGGAAAGCAGGGCTCCATCACATGTAGTGGTGACTTGGGAAGATGAGTACCATCATTCTGAATGTGCCCTCTTCCTTCTTCTTACCCCCAGGTTTATATGCTGAGCATGATGCCATATGGTAGGAGCCAGGTACGTGGGATCAGCTGTCCTGGCTGTGTCCCCTCCCAGCTCCTTGTGCACCCTCAGCCTCCTTTCTGACACACTGGTATCAGAAGGAGGAAAGGCCTTGGCTCTGTGTAAGTACTCCATGGCAATAACTAAAACATTCCTGAATTATCAACACTCTTTTCACCACAAATCAAAACCAACATCCCATTCTAGCTACTTTGAAGAAAATTACCTCCATCCCAGCCAACACCTGCACACTTCCTCAATGTTGAGCCAAAATGCAGTCTGAAACTTCTTCCTAACTGCATTATTCTCAGTCTATTTCACTGAGCTTTGGACTAACACACTTTACCTGCCAGCTTAGCCATGCTTAGCCTGCACACTGGGACAACTTGGGCTGCCCCTCTGACAGGTGGTTACACATTCCATTGCCAGTGCCTCTGATTACACCTCTGAAAATCACATGCTAATCCCATTTCCAGCCAAAGCATACTTATTCTCTGATAGATTATATTACTGTATGTGGTCTTAAATCATCCTGACAAAACATGTTGCTTTTTGATTCAAAAAACATATCATACTAGTTTTTTAACAATGCTACTTCAGGAATGGTAAATCAAGCATATTGTTAATATATATTTATAATTTCATATTATACTACATATTTATATTCATTATTAGTATATATTACAACTTTTAAAAGCATATCCTCTAGCTATGTGTTCTGCACCACATCTAATACCTGCCATTTATGTTTTATTCCCTCTGTGCTCTTCCCTCCAGTGGGGGAGGGCAGGGAATGCAGTGGAGCATTCAGTTTTGTCAGGGTGTTTGGTCTGGTTCTGCTATTAAACATGTGTTGCTTTGGGTTTGTGTCAGGGACTGAGAGAGCTCAGCAGCATTTCTCACCCTGGAGCAGCTGCTGAGGAGGGCATCAGGGCTCCTGCAGGAGGGCATTGGCTCCCTGCCTCCCAGCCCAGTGCCCCAGAAACCCACAGCCCTCTGCAGACAGAAATTCTGTAAGCTAAATCTGTGAATTCACCTGTACAAATGCACAAACTTGCATTATGCAATGCAAAAGTAGAATATAAACATTCAAGGAAACTTTCTATTTGAGAGAAGCAGTTGAAACCTCATGGTTTGAAACAGAAGTAATTTCACAGGGGTATTTTTTCTGTAATGGGCAGGAAAGGTATTTTGGCAGCAGTGAGGAAAGACGTCGGCTCTGTTACTCCACCAGCTCCTCCTGAGAACAAGCAGACAAAAGGAAGGTGAGTATAAAATAGATGCCTCCAAGGAAAATGCCCTCCGCTACCATCAAGAAAAGTTAATTTTGGCAAGTTGACATCTCTGATTGTTTTTCTGAAAACCAACACTTCCAATGTCTGTAAATTAACTTTCAGATTTCCAGTGAAGACGAGGACAAATTTTACCCTTGTCACCCATGGGTTGCAAAGACAGATAGTTTGACAAGAACTAAAATCTGGAACTCATTTTAAAAGCATATTTGACACAACACTAGCCATTGGAATACATCCAATTTATAATTATAAGCCTGGGAAACTTAAAATTAGGTCAAACTTGAGCTCCAAATTAAAATGAAAGCATTCAGGGACTTAATGCATACAAGCAAGACATGCAGTGTTGCATTTCACACTGTCTACTTGAAGGCTAAAATGATATTAAAAGCAAGAGTGTTAAATAAGTGAATTTCTTTTTAATCAAGAGTTGCAGTTTTCTTTGCTCATCACTTTGTGCTAGAGGGCCATGAAACTATCTCAGCAAAACTGTCAGTGTTTGCAGTCTCTGTAGCCTGCTCCCCAGTGAAGCTGAGCTACTTATTTAGCTGTAAAAATGTTTCCCTCGTTGGAGTTTCTAAAATTACCCACAGAAAAAGATTTCATAAATCTCTCCTGAGTGTAATGGCAAATCTCAAGAAATTTACCTTTAAAAAATTTATTTACCAGAGACAGTTCAGCTTTAGATGAAATATTTGCTTTTCCACAAGGCTTTGTTTTTTCCATAATATACCAACAAGTTTGATTGGTAAAAGGAAAAGCTGATGAGTTGCCACAAGATACATAACGGTGGTTTTGTTTTACAATGGATACTAGAGCTCTGCTGACTGCCACGTTTTCAATCCTCGGCATAGACCACCTTGAAATCCTACTGGAGGTTGGTAGGATCCCAGTAGGAGCCATACTGTTTCCTTTTTTCCCTTTTTTTCCAACCTGGAGTGTGGACATTTTGTGTAGAGAAGTAGACATGTGTCTTGCATGCCCTACGAGGCTGCTGCACACAGCTCTGAAATGAGGCAGCAAGAACTAAACTAAACTAAACTAGTCAGAAGAAATAGCTTAGTTAATGGAAAAATAACTTTTATTTGGATTATGCAAGAAATTGTCATGCTTTGGAGTGAAACAAAGCCTTCCCAAACATAAAGAGCAAGCAGCTTCCATTCTTTTTTTTCTTTTAAAATTCCATTTTATGACAGTAAGACTAGCGAACTCTCTTCAGTGAACCCACCTCTCAAAGACATTTCATCAAAGTAACAAGGTTACCTACTGGAAATCTAGCATCAAAGATACAGTGCTGTCATACAGGGCAGGGGCAAAAAGTACAGGGAATGATGCATTGTTTCCAACTTAACTGCAGATAGTCCGGAGGAAGTTCAGTTATTATTTTTACAGTTTGCAGGTTTTTTTCATATGTATTTGAAGGCAATTACACCAGGAAAAAAAAAAAATCAACCCACCAAAAACCCCACCAAAACCAACCAGAAAAAAAACAAAAAACAAACTTAAAAAAACAAACCACAGCCTCTCTCATTCCTAAAAGATTCCCCTGTTATCATTTCAGATCTTGAAATGTATCTCTATCTTTTCCCTTCACCCTTTTTTGAGAGCTGAAATAGGCTGCAAATATTGCACATCATGTTTGGGTAGTACAACAGAGAATTGCTTGAATTAATTAATGCAAACTTATTTTCCACACTGTCCAGGGATGCAAAACCTAACTGTAAGTAACAGATGGGCAAAATAATAAATATTCCATTTTATTTTGACTTTTAATCATTTTCCCCATGTTGCATTAAAAGGAACATAGATAAACAGCCCCTTTTTAATCCAAGCATGCTAATTATAACCTGTTCCTTAAAACTGTAATAGGCAAAACCAAATTACTTATTTGAAAAGGAGCTACTAGTTTATCCAATCTGGGGTAGCAGACAGAAAATCTACTCAGTAGTAACCTGTTGCTTAAAACTGTAATAGGCAAACAGAAATTACTTTGCTGAAAAGAAGCTACTAGTTTATTGAAGCTGGGGTAGCAGATGGAAAATTTACTTCGTAGTTTGGGATTTTGTTTTGTTTTTTTTTATGTCATGGGATATCTTGGTTAGGAATGTGGTTTTAAAAAAAATAATTGAAATAAGAAACAAACAGAAAGCAGCCCTTAAAAAAAAAAAAGGGTAACTCCAGCTTAAATTCTGCTTTTAACACAAAACATCATTAGCTTCATCAAAAGAGATGTTGTTTCTACCTGCACATTAGAAATCCTTTATTTCCCTCTTGCCAAGAATCCCTTGTGTTTGTTTCATCAACTGTCTTTCATAAGAGGAAAGAATAAAGCTTTTTCTTTCAGAAGCAGACTGCCCAGACAAATCCTTCTTGCCCTAAAAATCCCTGTTTTGGGCCGCATTTATTTATTGGTTACTTGATTAGGGACTTCCAGAAAAATCCATGGGACCTGCTTTCAAGCTTTTAAATTGTGGTCCTGTTGAAGGTAAGGAAATATAAATTTCCAACAGAAGAATAAACCTTTGCAGAGGAAATATGTTAAAACATTAGCCTTAACTAGAAGCCTGATTATCCAGGAAAAAGGCCAGTATACTTAAGTATAGCAACCCAGGTCTTCTTTCTAAGCAAGTAAGAAGACCAACATTGGCTTTAGCCCCCGGTTTAAAAATGAAAGCCCTACAACAACTGTTTCTACATCAGCTGCATGAGGAAATGAAATGTGACATGTATTTTCTTTCAGGAAAATATCGCAGCCTTTCACCAGGGTGAAATATATACAGAGATATGTGGTCATCAGTTGGAAAAATTTATATAATTTAAATAAATACCAGCATAGTCAAACACATAGTTGAAATGCAAGTGAATATTTTACATGCTGTTACCTGAGCATAACTTTCACATACATTAAATGAAAAATAATGAAAAAAATGTGAAAAATTAACATGAAGCTAAATTCAAAATGGTCAGGGTAATGAAGTCATCTGCTGAAATGTCATCTTTGGGGCATTCAGAATATCTACTCCTTGCACATATGCAAAGACACAGCAAGGGAAGAACAGATTTCAAAGTGGATGTCTATATAAACTTAGGAATATGTCCATGAAGAAATTACTACACTGATATGTGAATTGTTCACTTGGATCACTATCCTAAAAAACATCAGTCCAATAAGATTCAATTTTTTATAGGACTTAGGGAAAAACAAAAAAAAAAAAATACAAAAGCACAGACATCATCTGTGTTTTGGAATCTGCAGAGATTCAAGGACCAGTCAAATAAACTAATTATTCTCTTCATTAGTCACAGGCCAACATGCATCACTAAATTGACAAGAGAACACATAATGCCTTCGAAATTAATGGCCACACTTTCTTTGACTGCTGTAAGGTTATGATTTCAAGTTGCTTTACTACATGCATGTTAGAAATTTTTACTGAGACTGGTACTGCAGTGGTAGTGTGGAGCTTTGGAGGAAGCATCTAAATCCTCCTCTGCCTTCTGAATTGTTAGCAAAGGTACTGGCAAGCATTCCCAGTGCACACTATTTGCATTAAATTTTAAGCAGCAGAAAGAGGTCCAGATCCATCTTAAGATGTTAGATCTTTAGATGCTCTGTGTTCAGCCTTCTAAACTGAACACCTTTGATATAAAAGACAGTGAGACACACATTGCAGGAGAATTTTAGGAGGGTATAGAGAAGGACTATTTTTACTTTTACTCATACTACTTCTAAGGATAAAATATATGTTTTCATATTTAAAAAAACCCCAAAAACTTACCAATAATTGACATTGCATCCCTATAGCCATGAATATCAAGACAAAATATAAGAAAAAATGGGGTTTCAGCATTTAAACTAATTATCCATAGTTTTCTTGAAGCTTGCAAAGAAAGAGTATTGAAAATGTTAATAACAGGACAAATGAGCTTAAAATTTTGCTTATGGAAATAAGTAAATAGCAGAACCTACCCAGAATAGTTTCAGTGTGTAGAAACCAGCTGAATTTGTAGTGACATTTGGAAAATGAACAGGAAAAGTCAGCTATTTCTTTCATTTGTAAGGAAAAATTATGACAGTGTGCTGTTTGCAAGGCTGCTGTGTAAACACATGGTCATTAAAAAACTAAAGAGAGAAATAATAAAGTGGTACCTTGCACAGGAGAATGTCACATCATAGTAGAGAAAATTGAACAGCCTTGTGAGCTCCCATAAAATAAAAAATATCACAAAATTAACATAAATAGACAGCCATCATTGATATACAGAGATACACACCAGAAAATGTTTGACTGCTGCGAAAGCACATTTTTGAAAGAATTCATGCACAAAATTTACAGAATCAGCACTGGGCAGTATAAAGCTGTGGTGAAAGATTTCCTTAGCATTCTACCTGCTCCAACTGAATGCCTTCACTTAACCATGTCCTATATTCCAGAGTGTCACATCTTCTCAAGATTGCAAAAAAGCTGGAGGTGGTACCGGAATCTATATTACCAATATTTTGAATGCACAAAGAACAATAGGCCAGAGTGGGTTATAGGTGGGGGTACTGGTTACAGATGAGGAAATCACAGCTGAAGGCAGGATGGACTTTCCCTTCTCTCTGTCACCAAAAGGGAAAAGATACAAGCTGTCTTGGTCTTGGTGATTTTGGTCTGGAAGACACCATCTGGAAATTATTGCCTCCCAGTAAGCAGCATTTCTGTTTCTAAAATTTAATGGTTTTCAAAAGTGAGAGATGGTCTTACAATACAGAAGCCTTTGGATAGAACACAGGTCAGTCCTGTGTGACAGTTTGAATCACAGCCCTGGGAGTAGACAGCTGCCCTGGCATCACTGAGAAGATATGTTCCATCAGGCAATATCTGGCCTTTCCTTGGGTGTGGGAAGGAGCACTAATAAGTCATCTTTTGAGGGCTTTCAAATTTAAAATGAACATTTTTGTCATTGTCCCAGAGCAGAGTGTGTGGTTTTGAAGAGCATTAAATTCGGAGCTGTGTGCATGCTTCATCTTCTACAAGATAATGTGGAGATATGGAACCCAATCTGAACATTAATCAGTGGCAGAGATTATGCAGGTAAGATTAGGAAACTGGGAAGAGAAGGGTTCTACTGCTCAGGGAATACAAATACTGGCAGTGAGAGAAAATACATGTTGTGGTTCAAATCAAAGAGGTGTAGGCAGGCAAAAAACAGACCCTTCTTGTTTTACCTGATGTTAATTGAAAGCAAAGTTCTGCTTTAAGATCATTTCATTGATTTCCCTTATTTATAAATGCCAGTAGTGAAGCAGATATTAGCTCAAAACCAACCACTAGCTCAGCGGCAAGAAGTTTTTGCATTCTTTCAGGCACTGAAAACGCAAAGGAGCAGACTAAATGAAAAAAAAAAAAAAAA